>JAAGNO010016370.1:0-12322 GCA_033439905.1 Ceryle rudis | reverse complement strand
TGACAGAGCCTGGAACAGACTCCCCAGAGAGGTTGTGGAGTCTCCTGCTCTGGAGATTTTCAAGACCTGTCTGGATGCTTCTGAGTGATCTGCTCTAGTTCTGTCCTGCTCTGGCAGGGGAATGGGACTCGATGATCTTCAGAGGTCCCTTCCAACCCCCACCATTCTGTGATTCTGTGATTTACTGGTGAATTTCTATCCTCTGGAAACCTCTCCGGGGCATCACCAAGAAATAAAACTCTGCCTCTCCGTTGCCTGTTTGCCAAATAAGCTTCTCTCATTTGCCAACTCTCTGCGTGGCATTTTTCTAGAAACTTTATTTCACAGAAGCTCAGAAACCATACATCTAAATTTAAGCTGCTTGGAGAAATCAAGCTGAGCGTGTGGGTGCCAGCGCCGTGTGGGCGGCAGCGCCCGCCAGCCCAGGTCCGGTTTCAGGGCCGAGCTCTCGTACAGCAAATGGCACATGCTCTCTGTAACCCGAACTGCTAAACTGTAAAATGCAAATCCAGGACAAACCGCTCTATTGGAAAGGAGCTGAGCGTGTCAAAGAGCTATTTGTACACGTTCGCCAGACAGGGAGGCGAGGTAAAAATCCCAGCGTGCTGTTGCAGAGCTCTGGGTCATCATAGAGGTAGCTTAAGGCAGCTTTCCTCTCCCTCCTGCTGCAGGAAGCACACTACTGCGTTTCCCGAAAGCATTTTGCCAGCGAGCAGGGCTGTAAACTCCGGGGACTGCAGCCTGGAAACTACAGCGTCCGCATACGAGCTACATCACTGGCTGGAAATGGCTCCTGGACAGAACCGACCTATTTTTATGTGGCCGATTATTGTGAGTTCATTTTATTTTCAGCATTGAATTCCTGATAGAAACCAGGGTTATTTTTGGAAGGTTGGGGGTTAGCGAGCAGTGCACAGAGAACTGTAGGGGGTTATAAATTATTTACCATTGCATCTACTTTTTTAAGTAGCTTCAGTTGCTTTAATATGTGGCTTTTCTTCATGTGTTGTTCTGACCAGCCCCGTGTTCTGTATCTGAAATAGTTCCATGTTTATTCCAATTTATTCAAAGGGAGGATTTTACTGAGGAAAAGACTTGGATTTTGGACCTGTGTAACACCTCCAACTCTCTCTTTCTCTTGCAGTGAATGCTCAGCCTAATATTGCTGTTATAATTGTTCCGATTATTTTTGCCATAATAATTGCAGGAATTATTGGAGCTGCCTACGTGCTCGTGAAGAAGAGGTGAGTGGGTTTTTTTATGTTGTCTTCACCAGAACAAGCAAAACTTACATCCAGAATTTTGTTGGGGTTTTTTGGGGAGTAAGTTGACGTTTTGGATTGGTTTGGTTTTAATTTGAAATTCATTTAGTTGAGGAGATATTTTGTGCCTTTGGTAATTGGGACAGTTTGTATTTGCTGCGTGCTTTGGGAATTAATCAAACTGCCTTCGGTTCTAATGTGTCGAACGTGCTGAAGAATTTTGTGTCTCTCTCCCAGACAAACTGAAGGACCAACCGGACCACTCTACGCATCCTCTAACCCCGAGTATCTCAGCGCCAGTGATGGTGAGAACAGTGAGGGGTTTTTCCAGTTTCTTTTGTAGTCATCCCGACCGTGCAGTGGAATTTGATCAGAGTTGGCTTTAGGGACTGCTCTAGGTTTTTGGGGTTTAACACCGTGCCCGTAGTATCCTGGGGCAGTGCTAAATGAGGCTGCCACAGAAATGCCTTTCAAAAGGTACTTGTTCTGGGGTTGTTCAGCCTGGAGAAAAGCAGGCTTGGTGGAGACCTCGCTCTCTGCAACCTCCTGCCAGGAGGTTGGAGCCAGGTGGGATTGGTCTCTTCCCCCAAGGAACAAGTGAGGAGAGGACAAGGGGAACCGGCCTCAATTTGCCCCAGGGGAGGTTTAGGTTGGAGCTGGGGAACAATTTCTTCCCCTCCAGGGCTGTCCAGGCCTGGCCCAGGCTGCCCAGGGCAGGGGTGGAGTCCCCGTGACCCCTGGAGGGGTTTCCAAGCCCCCCGTGGAGCTGTGGTGCTGAGGGATGTGGGTCAGTGATGACCAGGCAGTGCTGGGTTAATGGTCAGACTTGATCTTAAAGGTCTCTTCCAACCAGAACGATCCTCTGGTTTGTCTGAAGAGGGAGGGGTAAGTGTCTGGGATGTGGTGGCTACTTCAGTCTAAGGCTGTAGGCTTTCAAGGTTTCGGTGAAGCTCACAACAGCACTTGAACCCCTCCTGCGAATGTTTTCTCTGTTTGACCCATCCCCATCCTTAACCTTCCCCCTCTCACTGTGGCACAGAGCACCTTGTCTGGGAACAGCCACGTGGTGGCATTTCCTTGTGTGATCCCTCTTTATATGGCCTGTTACCCTGCGCAGTCTGGGTATCTCCCAGTGAGAGGCTTCTCCGAGAGGCACTGGTATGGCCTGGTACTGAAGGAGCCCTCGCTAGGGTCAGGTTTGAACAGAATTCGTTTCTTCAGTAGGGTTGGGAGACAGAACCTGCTGCCAGTTACTGCCCTGCTAAAGTCTGAACTTCCTTCTGCAGGTTGCCCCCCAGATTACATCCCACCTGAGATCTTTCACTTCCGCACTCAGTCAGATGTTGAGCTCTACGGAATGGTCTACAAACCTCACGACGTCCAGCCTGGGAAGAAGCATCCCACAGTGCTCTTTGTGTACGGAGGCCCTCAGGTAACGATCCAGATAGACGGCTGGTGCCGGGGGTGGGACCGCTGCCCAGGGCAGCGCTCTGTAGCTCACTCATGCACCAAGACTTAGTTACCAGTGAGCACTGGGCCTCTCTTCTGACCTCTGCTTCAAACCTCAGATGATGTTCCCAGCGTTTAGTCTGCTCTGCCCAGCTCTGATAGCTCGGTTAGTGGCCCTTCTCCAGCTCGGGATCCTACACAGCGGGACAGGCAGAGAAAGATACTGGAGGGCTCAGCTCTGAAAGTTTTCTTCCCTCCTGCAGGTGCAGCTTGTAAATAACTCCTTCAAAGGAATTAAGTACTTACGGCTGAACACGCTGGCGTCCCTGGGCTACGCCGTGGTGGTGATTGATGGAAGGGGGTCGTGCCAGCGAGGACTCAAATTTGAAGGGGCCCTGAAAAACCAAATGGTAAACATCCCGCTCTTGTTGATGACTCTCTACTCGTTTGCCCCTTCTAAGGCTGCCTCGCTGCCTGTTTCCTGTTCTTCTCTGTCTTGAGTTTCTAGATTTAGAAGGCTGCTAACTTGAGCTTCCTTGTTGCCTTGTAGGGTCAGGTGGAGATAGAGGACCAGGTGGAAGGTTTACATTATGTAGCAGAAAAATACGGGTTCATTGACTTGAGTCGGGTCGCCATACACGGCTGGTCCTACGGAGGGTTTCTGTCCCTCATGGGTCTCATCTGTAAACCCAATGTCTTCAAGGTAAGTCTGGACATGACACTGGCAGCTCGGGACTCCTGGCGCTCTCAGCTTCTGTAACTCTTGGCAACTGCAGTTGGCTTTTTTTGGCTTGATGTTTCTGATGGACTGGGGAAAAGGTCCCTTGGTCCTGCTGGCCTGTAGCTCCTGGCTATAGATCTGCCTTCTGCTTCCACATCTTCTCTGTCTGAGGCTTGCTGGGCATGGGGTTGTTCCCAGTGACTGCCAGTGGAAGACTTAGCCTAGCACCCAGTGAGATCGTGGATCGTGTGCCGTTCCTAATCCCCTCCCCAAGTCCTCAGCACAGTTTCTGGATCGTACCACAAGTCCCCCTTGAAGCCTTTAGTGCTGATGCAGGAATTTGCCCTGTAATCATAGAACAGAATCACAGAATGGCTTGAGCTGGAAGGGACCTTAAAGATCCTCTCGTTCCAAGCCCCTTGCCATGGGCAGGGGCACCTCCCACTACACCAGGTTGCTCAGAGCCTCATCCAGCCTGGTCTTAACCACTTCCAGGGATGAGGTGTCCACAGCTGCTCCGGGCAACCCGTTCCAGTGTCTCACCACCCTCAGTGAAGAACTTCTTCCTAATGTCCAATCTCAATCTGCCCTGCTCTAGTTTAAACCCATTTTCCTTTGTCCTATCACCACATGCCCCAGCTTTCCTGTACCCTCTTCAGGTACTGGAGGCTGCTATAAGGTCTCCCTGGAGCCTTCTCTTCTCCAAGCTGAACAGACCCAACTCTCCCAGCCTGTCCTCATAGGAGAGGTGCTCCCAAGATGAATAGCAGGAGGAGCAATCTGGCTTTTATGGGGGTTTTACTGTAGAACAGTCCTGGTCTGAGGGACAGAACAGTCCAGAGCCTCTTTTCCCTGCTTCTTTGGGAAAACAGGGACTGCTTGAAACCTTCAGCATGTGATAATTGAGGCTGTCTCCTGTCACCTCTGTCTGACAGATTGCTATAGCAGGTGCTCCTGTCACAGTCTGGATGGCGTATGACACCGGCTACACCGAGCGGTACATGGACATCCCAGAAAACAACCAGCAGGGTTACGAGGCTGGCTCTGTAGCATTACACGTAGAAAAGCTTCCCAACGAGTGAGTACTGCAAGGTTGGGTGATCTGCTACAACCCCGCTCCCCAGTCCTGCTTGGTGCCACCAGTCACCCCTCTGCTGAATCCCAGAAGAATGGATGGGTTCTGATCTCATCCAAACTTAACTCCCGTGGCTGGTCGCTGCGTTCCACAGCGAATGGGGCCTTGGTACTCCCAGCCTTTTCACCAGGGAGGGGTTGAGGACCACGTCCGTGGCCTGACCCTGTTTTGCTTGTCCCTTGCTCGGCTTTGGCAGCTCTCTGCTGAGACCCGCTGCAGAGTTTTGTGGTTTTTCATCCTTCTCTCTCATCCTGTCTTCAGGCCAAATCGTTTGCTGATCCTCCATGGCTTTTTGGATGAAAATGTGCACTTTTTTCACACCAACTTCCTGGTATCACAGCTAATCCGGGCTGGAAAACCTTACCAGCTGCAGGTAGGAGGAACAAGGGTGTGAAGGTCCCTTCAATCTTACAGATTTAAGAGAAACAGTTTCCCGCTGTGTGTTCTGGGGGTGGGAGAAGGTGGAGGCAGCTGTTTCCACATCTTGTTGCACTGTAGAGGACAGTAAATGCCTCGTTTAACTCAAGAGGTGGCCGAGGCAGCTGCTGCCTCATCTTGTTGCAGTGTAGATGACAGTAAACGCCTCCTTTGACTCCAAAGGTGGCCGGGAGGTGGCACTGTGGCTGTTTCCCTGCTGCCAGATGTGCCCTGGATCTAAAAGCATTTGCAATCAGGGCTCCTGCCCTCAGGCCTGGAACTTTCCTTCTGGCTGACCTGGTGCTGTCTCCCTCGGCTGGTGGCTGCAGCGGTGGCTGCCTCGCCGTGAGGGAGCGGGGCTGGTGCTTCAGGCTTTCCCTGGCACCTCTTTCTCCTCATGGAAGCTGGGTTGAGGGAAAGGGGCTGACGTGAGGGGGGAGGTTGTCCCTGATGAATGAGCAGTTCCTGGCTAACTGCCCTCTCTCCGCTTCTGTGCAGATCTACCCCAATGAGAGACACAGTATTCGGTGCCCCGAGTCAGGAGAGCACTACGAAATCACGCTGCTGCACTTTCTACAAGAATACCTCTGAGAGCACAAGCCTCTGCAAACTGGACACTGACAGCTCACCTTCCCCCTCCCGTGCCCTCAGCATCGCCTCCCTCCACAGCCGTCGAACCCCAATGGCTGCGTGCCCGCGGCCGGGCCGGGTGTCCCCCAGCCCCGAGCGAGGGGGGAGGCTGGAGGGCACCTTCCCTTTGGACGGTGCCACCTTCTTTCACTTTCCAAGCTGGAGGTCTGCCCCTGCTCGGCTGCTCGTCCTGTTCCTCTCCTCCAGCCTGGCTGTTAATGCTTTTATTTGCTGCTACTCCCTCTATCCTGGGGATCAATGGACTGTGACCTGTCTCCTGAGGCTGAGGTTTGTGTCCATCTCTCTCTCTCCCCCCATCTTCCTCCCCTCCCGCTGCACCTCCGCAGTTCCCATACTCTTCACCTGCAAGAACTCAGTGCCTGTGTTGGAAATGGAAGAGCCGAATCAGCAAAGCTGCCTTAAGCCAGGAGCGGGAGGGAAGAGAGGAGCTACCTGTCGCTAACCCCCAGGGGAGCCGATCGCTGCTGCCGTGTCCTGGCCCTGCCGCCACAACGGGGAGCTCCGCGATGCGAGGAGAGCTCTCCAGAAGCATGCAACACTAGTCTTTTCTATTTTTCAGTTTAATTTTTTTTGCAGAGCAGATGGAGGAAGGGGCTGAGGTTGGTAACTGACGTCCTCTGATCCCTTTCTCTAATGGCCGCTCCCAGGCAGAGTTGTGCCAACAGGTAGCGCGGCAGCTGAGAGCGGCTGGCTACAACCGGAGATCACCTCGCCCAGGGATCGCAGCAGCATCTGGGTTTTTATTGCAACACAAGATGGATGATATTTATGCAAATCCTTCCTCCCTCCGTTCTCTGTGCTGCCTCCTGATCCCACCTTCTCCTTCCCCCGATCCCCTGAGCTTTCGGATGTGCACTGAAATTGGCTGTGCTTCAGTTCTCTGCGGGTCAGTGACTGTTCCCCTTGCCCGGCTACTCAGCAAATGCTCTCTTCTGGTTTTTGTTTACCTGGTCAACAGGAACTGCAGCTCTGGGGAGGGGGGATTGAGCAATCGCACCTCAGGGGAGCACATACCCCTCTCAAGCCAAGGGTTCTGCTGGGGGCAAAAAGAGGAAAAAGAAAAAAAAAAAAAAAAAAGGAAAAAAAAAAAAAAAAAACCAAACCCAACCCCAAGACCCAAATGAACCACGTTGACTTACCCTGGAGTATAAGTGCGTATTATGAAAAGAAAATATTTTTATGGATTCTTATTCTTTTATAATTATGAGTGTAAGATGTAGCGACTCATTAAAATATTGGAAAGAGAGGCGGTTGGTGTTTGTGCCGCTCGCTGGAGCGCAGGAGAGGGCAGGGGAGGAAGCGGCAGCTGGCTCCCCACAGCCAAGGCCGTGTCTGGTGAAAGCAAAGAGCTCTGTTCGGTTTCTGGGCCGAGCGGTGGAGAGAATATTAAACCCCTGATGTTCCTTCGGGGGGGAAGTGTTGATCCGAGCGATTGGAGACGCAGGGAGGAGAGCTGGGAATCCTGGCCCGCGTTCTCTCCGCGCTGCGTGACCTTGAGCGTGGCAGACGCTGCGTGGGGGCTGGGAGGTCTGGGGGTCGGTACCTCGCCCTGAGCCCTCCGCTGACTCGGGGGCGGCAGCTGCTGCAGTTCGGGCTCTCGCAGCTCTGATCCCGTGCCAGGACCTGCGGAGGAGCTGGTGCCGGACCTGCCTCTGCTCGTCCTCTCTGGAGCTCGAAGCTTTCCAAAGCCAGCCTTGCTGTTTTCCTCCCTGCGCAGGAGTCGGGCATTAATTAAACTGCTGTTAAATGCCCCAAGGACACAAGCTGGAGGCTTCTCATTTAAAGGCAAAGCATCTCCACAGCGTTTTGCTTCCTGCACATAGATGTGTGTTTATTACCAAATAATTCCCCTGACTATTGCAGTTGGTTTTTTAGCTTTTTAGCTACGCGCCCCGTTGAGTAACCCCTGGTGCAGCTTTTGAGGTCGGAGGGGCGGAAGGGGACGTGATGGAGGAAGTTGCACATCTCTGAAGTTTCCTTGAGAGAAAGCAGCAGACAGAAAAGTTGCTCCCCTTTCTCCCCGCTGCCTTTAGAGCCAGGTGGGTGCTGGTGGATGGTAAGAAGCTTTAATTTGTAGAGTTTGGTTCTTTTCAGTTTTAATTTAAACTGTGGGGTTTTTTTCCTGCCCCAAAAGAGCAAATGTTTCTTAATGTCTGCAACGCACTCTTGAAAGGCTCTTGTCTAGAGGAGTTTACAAATCTGCCAGCCCCTTTGATCCTCCAAGCTTGCTTTTGAAGCTGCAGGATTATTTGATGCCATAAAAAGGGGTTGGTTTTCTTCTTCTGGGGGCTGAGAGTCCTGAGAGGCGTGAACTGGGGAAATCGCCTACCACAGGCCTGAGCTTCTCCATGTGAAATGGGCTCTGTCAGGGACTGAAATTGAAATACAAATGAGGTGGGAGGCCCCCGCCCAGCAGGAAAGGTGCTGGGAAGAGGTGGGTTCAGGGTGTCTCTGGGAGGGAGGACTTGCAGCTGTAGTGTGAAGTTGAGTTAATTTCCTGAGTGGTGACGGTGGAGGAAGCAGCGGGTGCTGGGGAAACTGGGCATCCAACTGCTTGAGAACGGGGATGAAGCCTGCGAGTGGCTCAGGAGGCATTTCTCCTGTGAACACCCAACATGTGGGGCTTTATTTTTAGGTGGAGGATGTGGAGAGAGAGCAGATGTTCCCAGTGACTTATTTTTAAAACAAAAAACACTCCTTGAGCTACAGGATCAGCTCAGAAAAGCCACTGCTTTTGCCCTGAAAGCAACATCTTCAATCCAACATCTCCATTCCCAAAGGGTGGGGAGTAAAGGTGCGAGGGTGGCTCTCGCTCTTGGAAAGCCACGTCAGTGGAAACTCTGCTGCCGGTGATTTGGGGGGTCTCGGGCATTTGATCTCTGTCCTCTACCCAGGCCCCGCCGCCTTGCACGAGGCTTTGCAGAGCAGCTCCCCCAGAATAACTGAAGTTGCTCAGAAATACCAGAGTCCGACAAAGGAGGCGTGGGGCGAACGGCGGCGACGTGAGGAGGACAAATAGCTGGGGTGGAGGGGGGTGTGGGGAAGGCTGCTGGTGGCAGGAGGCCTGCCAGGGCTGGGGGAGGGCTGCGTGGGTATCGCCGGCCGCCAGAAAGGGTGTAAATTGATATTGGAAAATCCTCACAGAGGGATTTGGGTGAAGCACGTACGGGCGGGCATCCCCCCTTCGCCCCGGGACAGATGTGAGGTTTCGGTCATTGGCGCGGAGTGGCAGCTCCTCAGCCTCCCCACCTCTGGAGGAAAAACCTCTTATCTCTGGTTCCAGCTCAGCCCCTTGCTCGGAGCCTGCTGCAGATTTCTGCTGGTTTTCCAGTGCAAACAGCTTTGTCCTGGCCCAGCGGCCGCGGCTCTTGCTCAACTGAGCTCTTTGGCTTTGCCTCGTAGTCCTAAAGCTGCTCGGGGTTGGAGCTGAGAGGTTGAGCAGTCTCCAGTGAGCAGGCAAATCCTGCTCTGGAAGGGTCCTGATAGGACCCTGCCTTCCTTGCTCATCATTTTGCTCGGGGCTTCATCCTGCTGGGTGCTGAGTCCCTGAGCAGAGGCCGGGAGCTCTGCTCCTTGTCAGGGAGAGCTGCTGGGGAGGGGGATGGTTCCCTGTCAGTGAAAACCAGCGAGATTATGTGGGGAGAGACCAGCAGCGGAAGCATAGTGGGGCAGGGAGCGGGGAGAGCAGCACCGTCCCCGCTGCTCTCGCTGCCCTTTCATCTGCTTTTGCCACAGGCTCCGCTCTCTCATGAAACTGCTCCTTCCTCTCCTAAAAAGGACACTTAAATGCCACCCAAAGTTCAGCTAAAACCTCCTAAAGCTCCTGTCAAACAGCAGTGGGTGGCCGTCCAAGAGCTGATCCAGCTGAAAGACCCAACACGTCTCTCTTCCCTCTGCCGCTCTGTTTTCATTTCTCTGCCTCCCTCCTCGCTCCTAATCCGGGCTTGGAAGGACGGACCCTGCTCCCAGCCCATGGCCCCAGCTGGTAGTGGTGGGGCTCAGCCCCCTCCCTGACTCCCCTCTCGCTGTCCCCCCAGCTGGGAGCCATGACCATGGCGCTGGGGCTGCTGCTGGCGCTGCTGGGCTGCGCTGCGGCACCGGATCCCGCCCTGGAGGAGGCCTGGGAAGGGTGGAAGAGCCTCCATGCCAAGGAGTACCCAGGGGTAGGTCCTGCTCTCCCCTGGCCTCCCAGCGTCTGCCGGGACTGGCTTGGGGTGGGGGTGTCCCCCAGAACTGCCCCCATGCACCCATCCCATGCTCCCCGGGGGGGACGTTTCCCATCCTGCCACAGGAGCTCGAGTCCACCCGGAGGGAGGTCTGGGAGAAGAACCTGCGGCGTATCCAGCAGCACAACCAGGAGGAGTCACAGGGGCAGCACACCTTCCGCCTGGCCATGAACCACCACGGCGACCTGGTACCTTCCCCAGGCCACCTCCCTGCACCCAGGGCCTGAGCTGGGGACCTCTTGAAGCACCTGGGTGTTGAGCTGGGGACCAGGGACCTCTTGATGCACCCAGGGCTTGATCCAGGGACCAGCTACTCCCAACCCTCTCTGCTGGCAGCTGCCGGTGCCCCTGGGGCTGGGCTGCTTCTGGGGTGGGTGGAAGAGCTGGTGGGGAACCACGGTGCTGCCAGCCGGGCGCTCGTGGCATCACACGAGTTTCCCTGGGTGACCTGCAGACAGATGAGGAGTTTAACCAGCTCCTGAACGGCTTCACTCCAGCGTGGGACGAGAAGCCAGGGCCGCTCTTCCAAGCATCGGCAACCCTGAAGACACCAGCAGAGGTGGACTGGCGGGTGAAGGGCTACGTGACACCTGTAAAGAACCAGGTGGGCACAGGGTGAGGGTCTGGCCAGGGCTGTGTGATGGGTGCTGGGAGTCTGGGCAGCAGGAAGAAGCAGCAGCAGCCTCCCAAGGACTGACTAAAACAATCCCTCTGGGCAACCCAGAGAAGCAAGGGCCCTACTTCTGGCTGCCACAGCTTCGCAGCTGAGGAGCTAGAAGGCAGAACTGGGGGGGTCTGGTGTGGTTTGGGGTGAGGCAGTGACCCCACTGCTGTCCCCATCTCGCCCAGGGGTACTGCGGGTCGTGCTGGGCCTTCAGCGCCACAGGGGCCTTGGAGGGGCTCGTCTTCAACCGGACAGGGAAGCTGGTGCTGCTGAGCGAGCAGAACCTCATCGACTGCTCCCGAAAGCTGGGCAACAACGGCTGCCACGGCGGCTACATGACCCGCGCCTTCCAGTACGTGCGGGACAACGGCGGCTTGAACTCGGAGCACGTCTACCCCTACGTGGCCACAGTAAGGAACGGTGGGTGGCCCTGGGGACAAGGCAGAGCGGTGCGGGCGGGTCCCAGCCCCAGCATCGCCGTCTTCCTCCTCTCAGGACACCTCCAGCTGCCGATACAACCCCCAGGACAGGGCGGCCAACTGCTCTGACATCTGGCTGGTGGCCCAGGGCAGCGAGGTGGCACTGGAGCAGGCGGTGGCAGCCGTGGGCCCTGTGTCAGTGGCGGTGGATGCCAGCAGCTTCCACTTCCACTTCTACAAGTCAGGTACCGCCTCCCCCCTTGTGCCACAGATGGGTAAACTGAGGCAGGGCTGGCTTGCTGGGAGGGTGGGCTCCTTGAGCCCCAGAGCATCCCCAGGGGAGCAGCGCCCCTGACCCTGCTTTCAGTGGGGGAAGACACCCGCAGTGCTGGCCCACGGCTCATCCCAGCTCTGCTCTTCCCAGGCATCTTCAGCAGCGTGTTCTGCAGCCAGCGGGTGAACCACGGGATGCTGGCCGTGGGCTACGGCACGAGCCAGGAGAGTGGGCACAACATCAGCTACTGGATCCTAAAGAACAGGTGGGGGCTGAGGGCGTCCCCCCAAACCCCCTGCCCCTTTCGCCCTCACGCAGGGGCTGTTGGAGCTCCGTGGCAGGAGTACCCTGATCCCACCACATCCTCCGGCTCCACCTCGGTCGCCATCCCCGAGCGGGGCCGGTTCTCCGTGCGTGGGAAGAGGGATGTGCTCATTCTCTGTCTCCTCCTGCAGCTGGTCGGAGGCGTGGGGCGAGCGGGGCTACATCCGCCTGCTGAAGGGTGCCAACAACCAGTGCGGGGTGGCCAACCAAGCCAGTTTCCCGGTGCTGTGAGCCACGCCATCCCTCCCTCCCCTGTTCTGGATGCAGATCCACGGCTGTTTTCTTCTGGAAAGGGGCTTTTGTTCGCGAGAAGCAATTAAAGGGGACACAGCTCCTCTCTCTCCGCCTCAAGCAGCGGCCGAGCCAGGGGCTGGGGGCTGAGGGGCAGCTGAAAGGCAAAGCTCCCCCCTCACAGCGCTTGGTGACCGGCGCCTTCTCCCCGCTCTTCCTCCCAGCCCGGCCCTCCCCTTCCCCTCCAGCGGCCCCTTTTCCCTCCAGCCCCATCCCAAAGGCCACCAGCCTGGCCTGGGTTTTCTGGCTGCGGCCACAGCTCTGCCCGTCCCCGCGGGGGCTGCGCCAGCGACGCTGCCCCCACGCACCCAGCTCTTTAAAATAAAGAGGACTTTACCCCGTTAAACCCGCGTGGCAAGGCAGGAAACGAACCTTTCCCTCCCTCCTGCTTTTTATCCCCACCCTGCTCCCTAAAGTAATGTGGGATTTAGTGCCACGCGCACCCAGCATGGAGGGGGGAGCGGGGACGGGGCGGGGGGAGGCGGTGTC
>JAAGNO010016369.1:0-13167 GCA_033439905.1 Ceryle rudis | reverse complement strand
TGTGTGGGCTGCCCTGGGTGACCCTGCTCTGGCAGGGGGGTTGGACTCGATGATCTCCAGAGGTCCCTCCCAACCCCTGCCATTCTATGAAATCCACGAGAGCAGACCCTCGCAAGCTGCAGCCAGACCAACCCTGGGCAGCCAAAGAGGATGGAGCACGCAGAAAACCCAAAGCACATCAGCACAAGCAGCTGTATTTAAATATCAAGCACAGGGACAAATCCTTCAGCGGTTAGAAGCAGAATGTTAGGAAGATATTCTTGTCTATTCCCCCAAACCAAAAAAACCACACGGGAACGCTCCAGTATTTTCAAAGGTATGGGTGGGAGAGGTAAAACACCAGTGTCCAACCCACCACCACAGCCGTGTACCAGTTTTTAAGTACTCTAATTTTCCTCCCCTACCAACACAAGGCCATTGCACTAAACCAGCACAAACTTTTCCACAGATTTCTTATGTTACCCTCTTGGGGGAGGAGAGATCGTTAGGTAACTACAAACAGGGTTCTTCATAAATCACCCCAGCGCAGAAACAATCCATCTGCAGGGGGGTTTCTGCTGTTGGCAAGGAGCTAATTTCTCCTTGCCTGGTTCACAATTAACATGACAGGGACAACAGCAATTCCGGACTTCACGGCCACGCTGCTTAGCAGCAAATCTCCCTGCTTGCAGTGAAACTGCAGGGACCAGAATCTCGATGGCTTTGCTCCAAGTTTTAATCCCGAAAGCTGCACTGGCCTGAGCGAAAGGAACACTCAGGCTTTGGAAGCTGCTCCCCTTTTTATTAGCACCCGTAACACTCCGGCAGAGATTGCTTTACTTTAAGGCACGGGCATGTCAGGCACGTTTGCTCGCTTCTATTTCAGTCTCGGTTATTGTTACTGCCTCACGTAGTGACCTTGGACAATTAGGCTCATCCTGAAGACAGGGAAACCAAAGAACAAAGCAATGCAGAAGAGCTGTGAGGTAAAGAGAGGGACGTGTCCCCGCAAAGCGCTGCTCGCTCTTACTAGCCATGGGTGAAACAGCACTTTGCAGTAAGCTCAGCTCTTGCCACGCTGCAAGAGCTTTCAAGTGCCATTAGCACAGAGCACCTTTATGTAACATTAACACTTTTAGGTCTCAGCCTAGTGAAGTGCCAAGGAAAGCTGAAACTTTGCTAGCAGGTTAAAAAATGGAAACAATTAAGTGCGTGGAAACCATAGCTTCAAACATCTTCTCTTCATACAGTTAATTATTATTGCTTTGAGCATCCCTGAGGAGAGATCCATGAGCAGCAGCGACTTCTAACAAGCCCATTAAGAGATGTACACAATGCAACAATAAATCTGAAGCGTAGCCATCAATTCCACTACAACAGCCAAGCATTAAACTCACCAAACAGCCATTTTTCAGCAGCAAAAACATTACAAGGACCGTCAACATTTCCGTCTGGTGGTTCACAGGACAAAAGGTACATTCTTAAATATGCCCGAAGACAAGTAATTTATAACTACCATCTGGACTGCCAACTCATAAACAGCCCAGGCAGAGATCCATGGACAACCCGGAGCTTGCCCCCTCCCTGCCACCAAGGCTGACAGCTACAGCTCACCTGAGGTGAATGAAAAAGCATGACACTAAAATGCTCTGAGATTGCTTCATTTCCAAAAACACAGCAGGGGAAAGAAAAAAAAAAAAGAAAAAAGAAACAAACAAAGGAAAAAAAAAAAAAAGGTTTAGTGTTGACCTCACTAACAGCAGTTGAAGGGGAAAGAAAAGTGGAATGTCTCATGGGGAAAATCTTACATTTACGTTTTCCGCAGGTCTCGTGGTTTGCTAGCAAATACTCTTCCTCAGGAAAGTCACACCAGCTTGCTTCTAGGGACCAACTGATAAACCCGTTACGAGATTTATTCAGCAACGATCAGAGGTCAGAAAAGAAATCATAAGAGTCAAGTAATAGTTGAGTCATATCCTGACAAATCAAGAGCCCATTCCTAAATGCCCTGCACAAGAATGCTTCCCTCAAGAAAAAACACAACATTATTTCACAGAGCTTCACACCAATGCTAAGAAGAGAAGCCAAGAGGACACACTTTGACCTTTTTATGCCCTCTGAATCAGAGTAAGGTATGCTCAGAGTCTCCAGGGAAGCCAACAGACACCCCCTCCTTGGCCAACCTGCCAGTGCGCGTGACTGTGTCGCGACATAATAAAGCACACCACTAATCAGGCTTTGGGAAAAGCAGTTCATTCCCGTTGGCAACCTGTCACCCCCCGAGCAGGTGTGGTTGCCGCTCCTGACCCTTCAGGCCCCATACCGATGTTCACGCGTTGACCTCTGCGAGAGAAGCGATTCAAAGGACGAGGCCAGTTTACCTCCAGGAGAGGCTCACAAGCAATAGGTGGGAGCTGCTCCCCAGGGATCCACCACTCTACTCTTGGGTAAAACAGAGTCCCAGGTTCTCAGCACTGGGCAGAACAGCCTTTGCTGGCTTGCTCCCAGCTGCAGTGGGGTTCTGACCACCCAGCAGTCCTGGGTCAAGGACTGTTCCCCCTGCACTGTGTACGGGCCAAGAGACAGGAGAAAGCTTAAACCTCATTTTATGATTTCCCCACTGCCATGACCTCACTCATCCACATCCGTAGTGAAATGTGTTACCTCTTTGGTAAGAGTCTTTTGCTCTTCATGAATATATTTCTCTCCTCCCGACAAGAACATCAGAGCAGACTGGACCGTACGTTCAGCTAATGAATAAGTCTGATCAAAAAAGAGTTGCTTCCGGAACGGCTGCAGAAGTTCCTTCAGGAATGGTTGCTTTGTAAATCCATCACTGTTCAAGAAGTTTCTCAAAATAGTATTCCACAGCCTAAACCAGCCTCTCTATCACAGACCAGGACTTTCCAGTTTCCTGTTGCCATCTGCTGGTGGAGTTTCAGACTCCACTGTGGTTTTCTTAAGTATGCGTGGTATAAACCAGACCGTTATATTTAAGACTCTTCTGAAGTCTCTGGCTGTGACCATCACGTGCCTGCAGCTATTAAACGACTCCCAGAGAAGGGTCAGTACCCAGGCTAGACTCAGGTAGTTTGGAATGTGTTAATTAACACTCCTACTTCATTTAGTCTACTTGAGAAATTACCAGCTTCAGCTGCATTTTCTTTCAAACACGAGAAGCTCCCTGAAATCATTAGAACTTCAGAGAAAGGGAGAGCTTGGCCAGCACAGTGACGTTACAGGCACGAGAGATGCACGGATAAGACAGAAGAAAAGGCAATGCTGCTTTCTGGAGGGAAAGGGAATTTTGGCTGCAGGCAGAAATGGAACACCCAAACAAAACTAAGTCTCCAGGAGTGCAATGAATACATATAATCAGTGCTCCTTCATCTCAGAGCTTGCTACTGCTACGACTTCACAATAGTTTTAAGATCTCCATGAATAAATAAGTAAAATATCACACTGAAATTTTCTTAGATCAACAGCATCCAACCTCCCAACCACAGCAGAGTGAAAACTGAAACATCCTCTGCACTGAGACACGCAACAGAAACCAATTCCCTTCATATGCACGTCTGACGTGCTCAGCTGCACCAGACACCGCTACCATACCGGTACTCGGGACACTACGAGTGACATAGGCTGGGAATTAGTCCTTTGCCTCCAGAAATATTAATGCAGCTTACAGACCTCCTCCTGTGCCCGTGAAGAAAAGGAATCCAGGAACAAACCCGATTAATTGTCCTGATGGGCCAGATACAGTTGCACATAAGGCTCCCTCGTGCCGGGGAGGATATTCAGGAGGGATTGTGCTGGTAGTGAAAGAATAACACTGAAGAAGAGAAATTAGCTCTCAGAATTAGGGAAAAAAGGCAAATATTTCGATCATTTTACTAGACACAAGAGTGGAACCGGTACAATTTTAACACACGCTGTACCCGACACGGGAGATGGGAGCAAGGAGAGGGATCTGAAGTGAAGGAGGGGCAGAGGAGATATCAGGAAGGCAGCACCAAACCTAACTTCTTAGTAGTGTAGAGATTTAATACCAGAACACTTGGAATATAAAGAAGTACCTCAAATTCTTCCCAGAAGCCCTGCTTGACTTTATCTGTAGTCTCCGCTAGCTTGCTGAGCTCTCGCACTCTGCTTTCGATCTCGGCAGCGTTAATCCGGGTAGTATTCAGAGGCTAAGAAAGACAGAAACAGGAGACAAAGGTGTAACAAACGACAACGCTGAGAAGACAATTAAACCACAAATCCCTTACACTAAGCATATTTTCTGTAGGCAATTCTAGGATCCAGGCATCTATCTGGACTTCAAAACTTTGCAATTCATACAACGAAGGGCGGTGAGGGTAGAGAGGACGCGGGTAGGGAACAATTGCTTTTAGATAAGAGTCTCATCCTTCAGAGGCATATATAAGAAAAATGGTTTCCTGTTTAAGTGACTGGCTTCGTCATCCAGCTCCGTCAAGTTTAATTCTTCATTTTTTGCATTAGGAAAGAAAAAAGAAAAACTAGGATGTCTCACAGATGAGATGGAAAAGCCTGCACTTGAACAACTGCTGAAGGTAACAAAGCTTAGCGGTGTCTTCTCCAGTCACTCACCTGCTTGAGTTGCAATACTGTGCCCAAAGTTTCTACCATAGGGTTCTTCTTGTAATGTTCCACTAGATCTGTCAGAGAGTCAAATTTCTCCCCTCCACCAACATCGTATTTTAGATCCTTGAAAGACAGACGCTCATCAAAATAAGTGCACTTCATACAGTGACGTCTACGCTAACATCATCTTTAGGCTACCAACATAACAAGAAATTCTCTTTAAACCCACATATAGAAGAATCCAGTAAAACCCCTCTGCTAAGGGATGGTGGAACCTTAATAAAAAGAAACACACACACTATGGAAGACTGTACCCTTTTTGTCACCGAATTGAAAATCATTTTATCTGCCTTTTCAGGAGAGCTGATTCCTCCTGAACTGAGGTTCAGTCAGCTCAGGAAGGTGGCCTGAGCCATGCGGCTGGAATCCAGCAGGTAGCTTTGGGAATCAATTCAAACTCCTACAAGAGTATCATTGGGTTCTGAAAGGCTGGTATCGACTGGCACCATGCCTGTTTTAAGGAAGCACTGCTGAGTTATTCTCCTCAATATCAGAAATGCTACTAGTAGTTAACTGCAAGTCAAAGAGGTTTTCTTGAAGAGAGAAAAAAACAAAAGAAAAAAGAAGGTAAATGAAATCTGGTAGCTTGGCTTTTACAGTCTTGGTAGGCCATTTCTACCTCCAAACTAGTTCTGTTACTGCATTTTAGTTGCTTTTAAACAATTAAGTTGTTGCACTGTCTTCTAGCATAACAGAATAAAATGACCAAAATCTGTTATTTAATTTTTATTAAACAACCCATGGACATATAGAAAAAAAAACCAAAAAACCCTAGAATTTAGTCATACACCTGTGAAGAACTAACCTATATTAAATTCAACTTTTAAAAGTGCTCCTTTGGATTCAATACTCCAAATGTCCACAGAATGTTGACCATCTATCAGGTACAACTTTATAAACTGGCCAGAGAAGCAGCTACAGTCAGATAGGTCTCTAGTTGTCCAATTACTCATATTCTTACATAATTCATCCAGGAGACTGCAACTCACTTAAGAAGATTCATGAACATGAAAGGCTCCACCAGCAGAGGATTTGAGACAGACTTCTGATGCAATCAAAAGTAAATCTATTAGAAGTTACTTGACAGCATAAAGTAATATGATGTGATTCAGTCGGGCAAGCAGACAAAAAAAAACCCCAAAACAATGCACTGATAGAATTCTGATGGTACCAAACTGGTCAGTTTGCTCAACCAGCTGATTTACAAGCACACGCGGTACCACGGGGATGGGGGAACATATTCAGCTCTGCAGGGAAGTGCAACATGACCTTCCTGTTAGGATAAACCCACTACCCATGGAAGTAGCCCTGTGAAAGAAGCTTGTGCTTCATCATACCTGACAGTGAATCATGACATGTGTCACTTTAGATTTCCCATCATTACTCTCTCCTTTATCATCTCCTGTCCGGACAGAAAGAACAAAGTCCCCAGGGTGGCTTTGACTCTCCCGCACAAGAAAGCTTCCATGTTTTCCTTTTTCTGTTAATAGTTTTTCAGCTTCTCTTCCAGAGAGATGCCCATGAAACCACCTTTAAATAAAGTAAGATATAGACAGGTACCCTACTTGTCATTCCAGCCATAGCTGAAGCCACTTGTTATAGTTATAACGAAAATAAAATGCTTATGCTGAATTATACACCAAGCAACAGTGTCCAGGTCTAGAGAAAGCCACACAGTTTATAAAAGTAAAAAATAAAATAAGCTTTGGAAGAGTATGTATAAATAGACACGAGTGATCACAGCGACGCTTCGGAGCAAGCACTTCCACAAGCACTGAAATTTGTGTTTCGTGCAAGCTTCAAACAAAGCTTTGATTTGGATCTTTCACAACAACCCGGATGGATTCCCTGGTGTATTTCAGCAAAGACGAGCTTACACTGCAGCCTCTTCCTCAGTCAAGGCATTTCTCCTTTTACGTCCTTCATAAGGATGCATTTTCCTTAGAAACCAGTGGGAACTTAGCACCTTTGAGACCTTCCCCTTCCAACACATTAGGAACCGGGCAGGATAACCACATCAATCGCATTTCTTCAAGTAAGATGGCCAAAAAGGCAATAATTGTCCCCACTACTGTTAAATACAAGCCATTCTGAGGATGGAGAGAACACGTTTTAATATTTTTTTTCCTTATTTTTTTCCACTTCTAGGTATAAACTGGTATCTACTGGCCAAAACTGGTATCTACTGGCCATAAAGGTGTATTTCTGACATATAGAAAACTTCTTTGGTGTATGTCAAGCCTAAAGTCTCAGGTTCTACTTATTAGTCATGCTCCTCAAAACAGGGGTTTAAGCAATTCGAGCATTTGCAGGTCATTCACTTTCTTAGTCATATGCATAAAATCTATACATAGAGTTATGCCCAGAAATATACCTGGGAATTCCTTGCAGTAAGAACAGCTTCAGGAAGTTTCAGGAGAACTTCTATAAGACAACATTTCCCCAGTAGAAATAAAAGGGAAGCATGCCCTCTTTTTTGGTATTTTGATCAGAGCAGGAAGAACGGTGAAGAAAACAGGTTCTGAGGCTTAGGCTGTTTTTGTTTCAGTGACATCGATTAGTCGACTTTGCAAGGAACCTCAGTGAATTCAGGGGGACCACTTTTAGCACAAGGTAGTGGCCACCCGCTCATCAAAGGGAAGGTGCCTGCAGTGTTAACAGGGATAAACACATACTAAGAAGTGCACGGACACAGGTTGTCACCACCATTTCTCTCACCTTTCAGATGTAGGATCAGCACAGTTCAGAGGATATTTCAACTCTATAACATCTCCATTCTTTTCCTTGAGCTGTCCGTGATGTTCCATATAATATTGGACTAACTCAGCCAACGTAGCAAACTTCTCTCCTCCGTAGAGGTCATAGTAGTCTCCTGTGTTCTGGATCTTGATGTGGGTGACAGCTCCAGTTCGTCTGGTATTTGAAACAAAGGGGGGGGAAAAAAAAAAAAACAAACAAACCCACACAAATCAGCTGATTTCCAATCAATCACTTTTATATTTAGTGTTCTGTTGCCCGAGTTAGAGAAATCCATACTTACATCTGAGTTGCTTTCCAAGTGAAATAGTGCAGAATAGCTAAGCTAGCGCACCTCTGAAGTGTGCTTCAGCCACGTTTCATTGGCTTGCAAGAAGGGGAAGTGGCCGTCCAACAGTCAGGAAGAATAGGAAAAAAACAACTTAATTCCCTAACGGAGGGATCCTGGAAGCCAGAGTAAGCTCTGCAGCCTCACGATCTCCAGCTGCATTCCCTCAGAGCCCCAAGAACTGCACGCACAGGCACAGGGGGCAGAGGGATGAGAAGAATTGGGCAGTCTCGGGACACCCATCAGAGCTCGTTTGCTGCTTTCCTGAGAATTTCAAGCTACCTGCTAAGATCTCTCCTTTGGTGAACAGCTGCCTTTGCCTGGTGCAAGTCATTTGCTCTCGCATTAAGGAGGAGCAGCTCGCTGGAAGAGTTCTCTTCTGTTCAGCAAGGCCCGTTCTCTCAAAGGTATCCAAGCAGCATTATTCTTATCACTAATCCCACTTTTCCTTTTTCCTTTATCTACTTCCTCTTGCCAGCCTTTCCCCATCCCTACCACTACACAGGCGGTATCAGGGGTCGAGTGTTACAAAAGGTTTATTTTGGAAGCTGAAACAGCACCACAGTTGCCCTTAAAACCTTGCTGACTTTTCCTGTAAGAAGAGAGTCTGGACAGCGTTTCCTTGCACGTACTTGATCAGAAATTCTTATCACCTCCGTTACTTCCAGATGGTTATCAAATAGATTTTTTAAAGGGCTAGAAGTCGTGTTATTATGAATTTAATTCTGCTTCCCATTAACTTTTCTGTCTCTGTGCAGAACCAGAATTCACTACCCTCCAACCTATAGTTCCCCTAAGGTAGGTGAAAATATTTGTGAACCTCCTCAGGGAAAACAGGAGAAAAAGAAAAGGAAAATAATGATCAACAGTCTAAAAAGTGATCCGTGTATTCTTTCACATCTCTTACAAGTAGTTCATCTGCAACTCCCTCCCCACAGGGCATCATCAAATGAAGAGCCTTATCAGTTTGGAGAGAAAGACAGAAAACATTTGAACTTACCTAACAGAGAGCGTAAAGTCTCCTGGGTTACTTTTGCTGGGCCGTGCCAAAAAGCTGCCATCCACTCCTCTTGTTAACAGCAGATTTTCTGCCTCCACCCCAGTAATATTTGGATGAAACCATCTATAAGTGGTTAAAAATAAAGAGTGTTAATAAATAAATAGAAGATCTTCTGGTTTTCAGAGTTAATTTACATGGCAGGAACTAAACGGAACAGTCCAACGCCTTCAAAACCGAACTGCTAAATTAATAAGAATCTCCATCTTAGCAGAAAGGATAAATTATTTACTTGGTATTGCATTGCAATTTTGTGTATTGGTCAGAGCTGCTTTGTAAGTGAAAGGGCTACACCCATACATACTCTGACTGCTTGGATTAAAATGATATCAAAGGTAAACAGAGACCACAAGTCATATATTTTCCTTCCTCCGGGAAGACACGACACACAAAGAAACTGAAAGGCAATCGGGAAAACCACTCAAAAATAAAACAAAACATCCAAAGCCACACTCGACAGCATTTTAAAGGTTACAAATGTAACCAGACCTCATGGTTTAGGGCAGAATCAGGAAGGAACTTCACTTGCGGACAACCTCTTCAGTTGCCCAGGTCTTCTGCCACCTTCCTCAAGAGACCGTGGTGCTGCCAGACACAAGAGCTCTGCTCCGGCTTCCACCTACAGTGGCAATTTCTCTGGTCTGAATAGATCCCGCTTAAATACAAACACCGAGGAATCTCGTCTTGAGATTCACCACCCACAACCAGCCTTCCGAACACGGTGCCCTGCCAAGGGAGAGCTGTATATGGGCTATGCCCCAGGAGCTCGGTGTCCCCACCTATGGCAGCGACAGCCTTATTCTCAGCCCGTCACTGGTTAACCCATCGGCGTTTCCTCTCAGCTGAAACCGAGGGGGTCTGTTGCGTTCTTGCGGTGCCAAACTACATCTGCGTGCTCTGGATGGAAGGAGGTTTTAACGAGGCACGATTTTACAAGATAAACTTTAAAAGAAGCCCCAAACAAATCACCACACAGCCCAGGGACAGAGGTGACACCACAGTAACTAAGAACTGGTTTAGTGGCTTTGATTTGTATTGGGCAATTAAAAAGATCACTTTTATTTTTCTGAGTTGAAAAGTGAAAATGCACATCCACATCTGCAGCAAGGACATGGGCTGCTCCTCTTTGTACACCAGGTTCTTGGTTCCTCCAGAGTAAATCAAAACATTAAGGCAAAAGACTCTTCAACCACTCTCCTTACAGATACCAAAGGGCTGTATTTAACCCAAAACAGAACGGCGCTTTGGATCGTTCCCGATACGATCGGCATTTCAGGCTAAATTGCTAAACCAGCAAAATAAGTGAGCGACTATCTAATTTTAGGGTTAATACTTCAATTGTTTCAGCAATTCCTGCTGTACTGAAAAGGTGACAATATTCCTACCGAGGCCTTATCCGGCCTGTTCTCTTCAGACACAGAGTCTCACGGAAACACACCGGAGTTTTTGAGATTCTGGAATATCCAGACCTCTAGAAGTCGTTCAAAGGGGAATTAAGATTACCTGTCTACCAATTCCATTGTGAAGGATTCTTCTTATTAACCTTGTTGGGGTTTTTTTCTAGTCAAGGATATTCTGCCTGCACCAAGGCGAACTAGCGAATGCTACCATACCTTGAACCGAACAACGGTAGAAACCAAAGCCATGCATCACAGGTCAGGAAAAATACATTAGAAAATACTTCTGAGTTATTACAGCAAATGGGAATGAACTAACAACCCTACACTTCTCTAATGACTACTCAAAGGTGAAGAACAGTCCTGTTTTGATGCAGTTTCACAAGAGAAACTGCACAAGCATCAGTACCTGGGATGAACTGAACGTTAAATAAAATATTTCAGGTTGTCTGCAGAAGCTGATCATTTATTTGCCACAATTCCACCTCCAAACTTTTACCTCCGTTAAGAGAAAAACAAACAAACAACAAAACAAAACGCACAGCAACATTTTTATAAGTTTCTTAAATACTCCCAGAACTCAAGGGACACCTCTGCAACTTTTTGAGTTCTATCCAAAAGCGTATAAATATACAAAGAAGAAATTATTGGTCCTACAGATTTCTTATATGGTGACGTTCCATAAACTTTAATTAAGATCATTTCTCCCATATCTTACTCTAAACCTTAATGCGTCTGGAAGCAACTGTTCATGAATTGTTAAATCCATGTAAAACAACAGAAAAAAAAATTATCATTTAATGAGCAGAATGGACTGGAAATAACTTGTGCTCAAAGCAGAGGTTGAAGAGGCGACAGGTTGTTTGAAAACAAAAATCTCACCCCCACCTAAACGCACACTCCTACTAAAGATGGCAAAAGGGAAAGAGCAAAAGAAAAGCTACGTCTGGGAGACCAGTGGAGTTTATTGCACTTTATGTAACTTTGGTTCCAACGGTGGCTTGTTCTCCTGCTCCCTCAGCTTTGTATTTTTGGCTTTGAGTAGGAAGATGCATTTGTCAGCCACCCCAAATAGAAAAATGGGGGTGTTAGTGATCTCTGCTCGGCGGTTCCGGACCGGTGATCGAGATGGCTTCATTTGAAGTGCTGCCATCACATGTGTGCTTTTGAACCCTGGTGGCTACATCCCTTCCAAAGGCAGAGGAGAAGCCAAGGGGACTGCAGACACAGCCACCAGTAACATAACCCCTTTAGAGGACTTTCTCTTACACTTCCTTTTATAGGGATGGAATGCATTTTAGACTTTTTTTTTTCCCCCCTCTCCTTTCCTTCTCCAACCTCTATTTTAAACAGGTGCCGAGGCTAGCCCAAGCAAAGGGCAGCACAGCCAATAAACACAACCAAGAAAGCTACAGACGCACACGAAAACCCACGCTCTAATTAAACTAGTTGTCCTCACTATGCAGGGAACACTCCGTGCAGCAGCTCTGATTCAGGGGTTCAGCAGCACACCCTTCCCAGGCCTTTATTAGCTTACAGTAAGATGAAAGCGTTGGCAGAAAAAGTAACCAGGGAAATAATTGGGGTCTCATTTACAAAACTAAGGGGATATCAGCGAAGCAAAAAAGCTTTTGTTGAAAACTAATCCCTGGTTGGAATTACAGCCTTGCTACCATTCTCTGTTGCTAGCGCAGTCCGAAAAAGATCATTGGGATCTGTGTTTTACAAGTCACACATCACCAGGATATTTCTCTCGTACCACATTGAAGAGAGAAAAGAGAGAGAGAGAGAAAAAAATCAATATATTTTTCCATGCTGTGATTGGGTTTTTGTAATCACCTTTTCGAGAGCAGGAGAGATTAAATCAGTTCTGAGTCTCAGCCATCACAACCGTAGCGTTCAGGGAGCTGGTGACTGGTGGTTTAATGACTCCTATTTATAGGCTCATTGGTTTATATTTCTCATCTTTTTTTCAAGTTACAATTTAAAGTTCTGAGCAGAAAAAGAGGATTATCCCCGACAACAGAGAAGTTCACAAGTGTTTTGAAAAGGTAACTGGGGCAATTCTTCCAGCGTGCGAGTAGGGACACCGAGGAAACCCAGCAGGCACTGGGGGATCCTCCACACATTTCAGAAGACCCCAAATCCAAATTCAACTATAAACGGTCACAGATTGAAAAACAACCTGTCTAGTTTCACCATCTGAAGCAGAGCAAGAGAAAGGCCAACCCAGTGTTGAAGCAGTTATGCTTTAATAGGTATTACTTAAGAGATGCATCAGATTTTTAGATCGGGTAAGAATATAAAACATCTTTTTCCTTTTATGACAGTAAATATTCTTAAGTCTCACATTTACCTTAACCTCTCAGCCCCAAAAGGACTGCTAAGATAAGACACATATCAAAACACGACTGGGGCAGCGAGAAGCCACAACAAAGAGAGCAGATTCAACTGTTTACCACCCTGATCTTGCAAAGCCACAGGGTTTTGAAATTAGACCAAACGCTGCTAATAAACCGAGAGCCCAGGCCAGGTCAGCTTACAAACGCTCATTCTAAGCGGGCTCACGGTTTAGTCGCAGTAATGTCACTAGTGCGGGATGCAGGCGAGAGCAACGCAGCCCCCCCTGGCCTCAGGGGGCTGCCACACGAATTAAAGATCACCGCTCAGCTCTGGTCCGAACACACATGCGGGCGTGGGGACACTCGCTTGAACACCCCCCCCCCCCCCCCCCCACGAAGCTGATGTTACCGTGGCAGCTCCAGACTCTGCCCGGGGGTCGGCGGAGCCCGAAGGCACCCGGTCCCCTCGCCCCACCGGGCCCCCAGCACCCTGGGGAGGGCGGCACCGCGCCGGCGGGGAGAGGGTCCCCTCGCCGGAGAACGCGAGGCGAGGGAGCAGAGCGAGCCAGGCCCCGATTCGAGCCGACGCGACGGCCGCAGCCCCACGACGGGGGGAGCGGGGACATCCCGCCCCAGGCCCGG
>JAAGNO010016368.1:0-10714 GCA_033439905.1 Ceryle rudis | reverse complement strand
GGAAAAAGGAGCATCACGGCCCCGAGGGGCTTCGTGGGGGGCAGGCCCCCCCTAAGCTCCCACCGCCTGGGGCCACAACCCAGCCCCGCTGAGCTCAGATACTAAAAACAGCTCGTGAAGAGGCATAAAGAGCTTTATCAGGAGCCAGGACAGGTGGCCAAGGTCACCCCCAGTCCCAGCCACAACACCGCTGGCGCCCGTTACCCCTCCCCAGCCGCAGCCCACAACTGCACTGAGCCTGTTTGCCCTGATAGAAGTTTTATTACAGAATTTTAATGGCACTGCAGGAGGAAGATACGTTGTTAGGAGCCCTAAAACCCCAGCCTGAAAAATAGACATTTTAAAGATACCGTTAAAACCCCTCCCCTGGTGCAGGGCTGGTTGTAAAAGCAGGAAACTAGTTTCTCTTTGAGTAAGAAAATATATGTTGCTAAATGAAAAATATACAAGTTAGAAGAGTTACTGGTTCATAAGCTGCTCCTCTGGGGGGGGGGGGTTAAACCTCTACCAGCTCCAGGGTGTGTCACTAGGGTTCATCCATGTGTAAAAGAAGAGGTGGTACAGTGTGTGTGTACATATATATATATAAAAAAACCCAAACAAACAAAAAGCCTCAAAATACACACACCAAAAAAAACCCACAACAAAAAAGGCAAAGTTCAGGTCCGTTCATCTGCTCAGCCCAGTTAGGAGATGGCCTTGGCTTCGGGGAGGAACGCTTCCCAGTACTTCACCAGCTGCGAGGAGGAAAGAGGAGAGTCAGCAGCCTGCGGATGCTTGACCAACACACTTCTAGCCCGGAGCGAGCTGAGAAGAATTGTTTTTTGGGGTGTAAAATCCCTTCCACAAGGCACAGCCCCCCCCCCCAAAAAAAGGCTTCACAGGGGATGCAATGCTTAGATTCTACCCCAGGGGTAGTTCATCCTTCTCAATGTCTTGAGGGTGCTGATCTTTGAGAGGTCAAAGCACCCACCTGCTGCTGGGAGTTTAGCAATGTCTCCAGGTATTTGGTGACATGGTTCCGGAAGTCCTTGGATTTCTCTTTCTGCAAGAGATGAGCGTGGGAGTGAGCACAAGACCTGCCAAAACCCTCCAGCTTTTGGGAAGGGGAAAGGAGAAACCACCAGGATTATCTTGTTCCTCCTGAGGGCCCCCATGAAGATCCCAGCACAAGATGCTGAGGGTGAAGCTCCCCTCTGGCCCCAGCCTGATGACTCAGAGGGTCTTCACCCACCTTGACATTAGTGGCCACATTTGTCTGCAATGAAGCCCCCTCTTAGCCAAAAGACACCAGCTCCACCCACAGCAGTGATGCCCCAACTCACACACCTGTCCAGATTCACAAATATTACCAGCTTCTCTACCAGGAACCACTGTGACCCTTTGGCTGGCGTCCCCTGGCCAAGGCACGTCGCTGGAGGGTTGCACAGCGAGGGCCAGGCCAAACTTACCTCAAACCGTATCACTTCCTTGCGGATGATAGCAGAAATCCGTTCAAAGTCCCTCTCGTACTGTGTCACACGGGACTCCCACTGAGGAGAGAGGAAGTGGTGCTGTCTCCAGGAGAGGGGAGGAAAAGAGAAGAACCTCCTGCTCCCCTCTCCAAGCAGTTTCATAGCCACTCTTTGCACAAGAGGTGCTGCCTAAGCAAAGCGCAGCAGCTTTTCTGGTCTGAGATGCATCTCTTCTGCCTCGCTGCCAGCTCAGTGAGGAAGCCACGGGAGGTGGGACCACAAGCAGCCCCTCCCACGGCTTCCATGTCTTCCTCTTGATGCAAGCTTGGCATAAATACCCATCCCTTCAGCTCAGAAGGTCCCACTCTCAAAAGGTCCTGCTCCGTGGCAGACAAGTAGTTTAGGAGTGGACATGTAGAGGAGGGTTAACAATTGGATTCTATTATCTTGAAGGTCTTTTCCAACCTACATGATTCTAGAGCACAGAGAGAAGGAGCTGAGAGTAGACCCTGGCAACTCCTACCTCTGAGATCTCTTCTTTGGCCTGCTGCAGCTTGTCAGGTTTGTTGGCCCAGAGCAGCCTGGCCTCCATCTCCCTCTTCTTCTGCAGCATGGTCTGGGCATCCTGCCACCGCTGCCATGTCTTCATGCGCTGGTCAAAGGCTCCCTGAAAGGAAGGAGTGGAGACTGTGCTCTGCTACCACACCAGCAGCTCTTCTGACAGTGATAACCACACCTTTGGCAAGGGGGACATGAGAGCTGCTTCACCAGTGAGGTCCTAGACCCATCTCAGTGTAGCCGAGTCAGAACATCAACTGCTCTAACTCATACTTCAGGAACAACTCTGGGGCCTCCCTCTACAGAAGGAGTCCAAGGAGCTGCCTTGGCCTGTCCCACATTGGATCTCCAGCAGCAGGAGACCAGATGATTTTATCTGGCCTGCGAATCACGAGCCCAAGCCAGAAAGACCCCATCGTGCTCCTGAATAAGTCCAGCCCGGTCATGGGAAGAGCTAGAAGAGCAGAAAGTGGCATCTGATAGCCTGGTCAGAAGGACAGAGCAGCCAAAAGACAGGTGAAGTCTGAGGCTCCCTACCAGAACATCCCAGGTAAATCTTATCTCCAGCACCATCAGAGACCTTGGTCCTGCTCTGGAACACCCACCATACTTCCCAGTACAAACTGGCAGACCAAGAAGGTTTGTACCAACTCACTAGGCAGCGTTCCGGCCTCTGTAGCCTCCAGAAATGACTGCTCAGAGGCAGGACACATTTGGGGCAGGAACAAGCCAGCCTACAAGACTCAAAGCTCACTTGGGATTGGTTTCTTTCAGCCTCCAGCAACAAGGCCAGTGCACCAGGAGGGGTGTGTGGACTACAAGACTCAGGCTCTTCTGCAGTAGGTGTTTGGCAGATTGATTTGCAACACCCAGATCACAGGTCATCAGTTCCCAGCCCTTGCAGCCTTCACCTCTGGAAGGGTTGAGGCCACCTACAAGCCACAGAACTTGCTCCACACACCCCCTGGAGAAAAGCAGACCAGCCAGGCCTCACCTACCCCGCTTTTGCAATCTAATCAGCACGTGGTCAACTGGAGAACCTGCCAGTTTGCTCTCTGCCTGGAGAGGTCAGAGGTGTGCCATGTCCTGTGCTGTTGTTTAGAAGACCAGTTGCCTCCTGGCACACCTAAGACGGGTCCTAGGACCAGCAGCATAGCCCAGAGCTTGTCCCAAAGGAATGCTTACCCTCACAACTGAGAGAAGGCGGATGTAGTCCCCCAGAAGCTCAGCCAGGAGGAAGAAGTCATTGTTAGCCTGTTCCTGGTGCAGCTGTTCAATCTTCTCTTCCACTTCAGCCAACTGGGATAGTGCCCGGGAAAGGGCTGTGTTGTCCTCTGAGCTCCCCAGCATAGCCAGGCTCTTTGCAAACTGGGCTGTGTTCAATGCTAGCTCTAGTCAACGGAAGAAGGGAGTCAACTGATGGCCCTCACTCTCCAAGTGAAGCACCAGCTTAGAATTCAGTCCAAGGAGCTGCTTCTCTGCAGCCCCAGGAAACATCAGCTGGAAGAGACAGCACTATCTTGGTGGGACATGGAGGGAGGAGGGCTTGGCAACTCCAGACAGGGAGAAGAGGGGAAGCAGCAGAGTGGGAGAACAGACAGGGCTTGGCAAAAGGCAGCCAAAAGACACAGAGGAAGAAAAATATCCCTGCTTCCTGCCCGAGGACACCTCAGAATGATCATGGGACGGCTTGGGTGGGAAGGGACCTTCCAAGGTCATCTCGTCCAACCCCCCTGCACTGAGCAGGAACATCTGCAACTAGAGCAGGTTGCTCAGAGCCTCAGCCAACCTAACCTAGAATAGCTCCACAGATGGGACATTGACCACCTCTCTGGGCAACCTGGGACAGGGTCTCACCACCCTCAGTGTCTGACCACACTCAGTGTCAACAATTTCTTCCTCCTCTCCCTCTTTTAGTTTAAAACCATCACCCCTTGTCCTGTCCCAACAGGCCCTGCTCAAAACTCTGTCCCCATCTTTCTGACAGGACCCTTGAAGGGCTGAAAGGCCACAAGAAGGTCTCCCTGGAGCCTTCTCTTCTCCAGGCTGAACAACCCCAGCTCTCTCAGCCTGGCCTCACCTGGTGACTTCCAGTCAGGTACCACAAAAGGCCGAACAGCTACAGGCCATGCTACAGAACGAGTGGTCCAAAATGTGTTACCTTTCCGATGGTTCACCAGCATTTCGACAACAGTGTGTAATTTCCGCAGGCGCTGGTCCTCACACTCCACCTCCTGCAGCTTCTCCTCAAACCACTGAAATAGGTAAGGCGGTTTTCACAAGTGGCATCACTGAGGAGCTTTCCTCGTGCCTCATGATCAAAGCTAGAGCATGAGGAGAGCCCGGAGGTCTCTTGGTACTTACTATGTCTGATTCGTTCATCTTGATGGTCATTTTACTGACAGCATCCGTAGCTCTGTTGAACATCTTCAGTATTCCTGCTCCACTCAGGGTCTGGGTGCCTACAGCTCTTGGAAGCTACAGAGATATAGAGAGGGTTGCTTTGCCTGGAGATAAAAGCAGCTTGGTGAGGAACCACCACAGCTGTAGGTCACACGGGGACAGAGAAGGGATCCTGAGCAGCTCTACAAAAGCCAGGAGCAGTTTGCACTGCTGGGGGCCATCAGAACAGGGCTTTGAGGCTGGGAAACACTCTACACAAGTGACAGCTATTTTCCAGACAGAGCTGTGTTTGCTCAGCAGCAAAGAGAGGTGCTTCCAGAGAATCACAGAATAGTTTGGGTTGGAAGAGACATTTAAGCTCATCCAGTCCAACCATTAACCCAGCACTGTCAGGGCACCACTAAACCATGTCCCTCAGCACCATATCTCCATGGCTTAGAAACCCCTATAGGGATGGGGACTCCACCACTGCCCTGGGCAGCCTGGGCCAGGCCTGGACAACTCTTGAAGGGAACAAATTGTTCCTCACATCCAACCTAAGCCTCCCCTGGTGCAACCTGAAGCCAGTTCCTCTTGTCCTGGTGCTTGTTCCTTGGGAGAAGAGACCAACCCCACCTGGCTCCAACCTCCTGTCAGGGAGTTGTGGAGAGTGAGGTGGTCTCCCCTGAGCCTCCTTTCCTCCAGGCTGAATGTCCCCACGTCCCTCAGACATCCTCACTAGATGCCCCCACCCCTTCCAACAGCTGACTACACTCCTGTTAAGAGATTCCAGAGAACAAAGACCTCCCATGCTCTCCACGCATGCCCCACTGTGATGTACGTGAGCTTGGACAGAGCTCTTTATGAGTGTAGAGTTCTTACAGAAGCACTGACCCAGATGAAAGAGGTCTGTTGTATTGAGATTGTGTGGCAATGTGTTGGTAGCACTGGGGCTACAGGGGTGGCTTCTGTGTGAAGGTGCCAGAAGCTTCACCTATATCCAACAGAGCCAGCTTCAGCCGGCTACAAGATGGACCCACCACTGTCGAAGGCCAAGGCCATCAGTGGCAGTGGTAGCACCTCTGGGATAACACTGTTTAAGAAGGGGGGGAAATCCCCACACAGCTGCAGTCAGAGAGAGTGAGAAGATCTGACAGAAACAACCCTGCGGACACCAAGGTCATTGAAGAAGCTCCTGGAGGACTGTCTCCCATGGGAAAGGGCCTCACACCAGAGCTCAGGAAGAGCGTGAGGAGTCCTCCCCCTGAGAAGGAAGGAGCGGCAGATGTGATAAACTGACCACAAGCCCTGTTCCCTGTCCCTGGCACTGCTCTGGGGGAGGAGGTGGAGAAACTGTGAGAGAAGTTCAGCCTGGGAAGAACCGAGGGGTGAGGGAAGGTTGTTTATAAGATGCGGTTTTATTCCTCAATACCCTGCTCTGATTTGATTGACAATAAAATAGAATTATTTTCCCTCAGCACATGATGGTAACTGTTGGGTGATCTTTCCCTGTCCTTATCTCTGCCCACCAGCCTTTCATTCCATTTTCCCTGCCATGTCCAGATGAGGAAGGGAGTGACCGAGCAGCTTTGGTGGTCACCTGGCATCAAGCCATGGTTCACCCATCACAGCATCACTGGCTAAGAGCTCTTACAGGGTCCTGCTGCTTCTCACCAAGCTTTAAAGCACCACACCTCATTAACTGCTTGTGTTACTCCACACTACTGACCTCCTCCTTCTCCAAAAACTCCCTGACGTCCGGATCCTGCAGCATCGTCGGATGGCTGACCACTCTCTGTAGGTACCTGTGGAGCAGAATGCACCAAGAGTTACTTCAGTTGAAGCAAATCCAGCTCCAAGCTGACCCCGGTGAGCTGCAACACACTTGTTATTTACTCTGCAATGGCCATTCAGTGGCTGGAAGTCAGGCCCACACTGTCCTCACTCCCCCACCAAGACTCCTACCTCCCTGGGGACTTGTAAGACCAGACCAGCCAGACCTTTGATAACAAGAAAGTTACTTGATCTGCCAAGTGATGCAGACCTGGCCTCGCATCTTAACAATGACACTTGAACAGAAGTTTTGGAGGCTGAACCACAGGGAATCAGCACCCTGGTGGCTGTGTAGTAACTACACAGCCAAGCTGGATGGAGATCGAGTTGATTCTCATCTGATCTCCAATAGACGAGGGATCTCTGATAGCTGTCGGGGTCTGTACCTCTCTAGAGCAGCCCGTCGCTTTTCCAGGAACTCTGCAGAGGAGGAGTCTTCTTTCCCAACTTTCACTTTGGTCATTCCTAACACAGAAGAGAGACACAATTAACAAGCCACTTCCAACTCAGCACACAAGGTAGCGTGGTTGTTATGGGCTATCAGGGTGAGGGTAGAACAGAAGCATTTTACACCACAAACCGGACCTTGAGGCAGCAAGACCTACTTGGAGGTTGAAAATCTGCTGATGCTTGATGTCTACATCCAGAATGAGGCAAAGCAATGCCAGGTAGGACTGGAAGGACTCCAGGTCCAGACTCAGGTGAACACCAATTCAGTGACAGCACAGAGGACTAGGCATCTACAATCTCCAAGGCTTGAAGCCCAGAGCTCCAAGTACAGAACCAGAGTTTTGTCTGCACTGCAGAACCCAGATTATTTTCCACGGCTGCTCTGCAGCTTCCCTCCCTGCTTCAAGACCTTTGGGCATGGAGCTTGCTGCGAGGACCAGCTTTAGTGCCCTGCACCTTCACCACTCACCTATGAGGCTCTTCTCGGGCGGTGGAGGAACGATGAACCCATTTTGGGCATGCTTCTCCGACAACTTCTCATAAAGACCCAGAAAGTCACTGAACCTCCTTTTCACTGAAAACTGCTTGCTCCTGAACATCGGCATGCTTGTCTGGGGCGAGGAGAGACAAGACTCAGGTCAAACCGGGCCTGTGCACCCAGCTTGACCTCCTGCTGTCACTTCAGCATGGGAAGGAAGGCAACCTGAGCTCTGCAGGATAGGAGGAATGAACAGAGCAAGCTCTGGCCCAGGTTTTCGGTGACTTACCCAATAGTTTTCCTTGGACCAAGCAGAGGCATTAACCCCACTAAATCAGAAAGCAGCTGTCTGCTGGGTAAGCCCTGCCCATTGCCTAATCCCATCATCCCTGCTCCTCATGGGGACCACTGGGCAGCTCACACTTGATCACCTTAAGACTACAGAGGCCACCAGTGACTTTTGACCATGTTTGTAGAGAAGGAGTGGAGGCCAAGTCCCCTTGTCCCCTTCCCACACCCATCAGGAGGCCTGGAGTCCAGCAGCCGCTGCACAGCTCGGAACAGCTTTTTGCAGAGCTCAGGGCAGCACCCCAACGCTCCAAGCAGCTGCAGCACGTTCCATTTCTTGCCACTAGCCCAGGAGAGCAGGTCCTGACATAAAACTAACTACAACAGCAGCTCTTTGGCAAGAGCTGAGGTCAGCTCAGCTGAGTCTGACGTGACCACCAGCACAGAGCCTTTAGTAAGAGCTGCAGTGTCCAGGGCTCTCTCCACAGGGTGTCAATCCTGCCAAGCGTCAGGATCAGCTAGGACTGCAAAGAGGTAACTGGCTGACACAAAAAAAAAAAAAAAAACAAAAAACCAAACCAAAAAACCACAAACAAGAGGACATTCTACTTCCCAACAGATTTAAACCCCATTTCTTTCATCTGCAGGGGCGGATTATGGCTCCTGAACTCATGCAATGAGGCTTTCAGGCCTCCTGTCTATTTAGGTCATCGCTGGCTTGGTTAAGAGCGGACAGTCCAGCTGCCTTCAAGTGCGGAAAAATAATGGCACCCACCTCAGGAGTCAGACGTACCTGTGTTGAGACTTTGTAGGCTACATAGGCATTCATCCCATCCCCTGTGGAAAACAGAACCCATCCATCAGCATCACAAGGTCAGCAATTTCCACCATCACCCCAAACAAAGCACAAGGCTCCTGACACCTCCTGGCCTTCAACCTGCCTTGGTGGTTCTGATCTTTAGCCCAACGGAGCCCCAGCTCTTCCTGCATGTCCCCTGGCAGCAGCTTGCTGCGGGAGCCAGGACTCCTGCACACGAGGAATTTCCCCAACCTGACCACTCGTCCCTCCTTTGACTTCTGAAAATGGCCGCCGCTGACAATCGGGCATTTGTTACGCCAGCGGCACTTGGGCTGGCTCCACACATCTGCTTGGCACCCAACAATTCATCAGCTGTAGAGCACATGAAGTGACCTATTCAGAGGCTGCGAGTGGGGCAGCCCCTGGCTGCGCTGTTGGGTTCCAAAACACTGCAGGCAGCTCTCTCCGGCTAAAACAGAAATGCCCTTGCTTACCTGGTGGTTCAACCCAACGACACCCTCAGAGGGGCTGATGCTACCCCTAAAATACCTCCCATTTCCAACTGAACGCACCTCCCGGCTCCAGAGATCACGAGCCACAGTGAGAACAAGCTGCCACTCATGAGGCTGCTCTGCTGACTGTGATCGGAGGTTACCTGGGATCCTCTGCACCCCAGGAATTGGCCAAGTTCTTCTGATCTCCACTTTCAGAGGGAAAAGCCTCTTGCTTGTCAAGTTTGAAGCCAGAGCTGCTTCCCTGGCAAGCACCACTGCTCAGGAAGGTGCTAGAGTGTGGAATAATGCACTTAGTTTGAGGTCGAGGCAGTTTTGCCTCCCCCTTGCCAGCTGCACACAGGACAGTGGTGCTTGGAGGTGAAGTCAAGATGGTCACCACAGCTCCAGACACCAAGGTGGATGCTACTGGAAGATCACCCTCCCAAAAAACCTGCTCCTGGCTTCCTGCCTTTCCAGAATATGTTTCATTTGTGACCATGACATTTTGCTTCATGCAGCTTTATTTCTTCTAGACGTTGGAAGAAGTCATGAAGCAGTGTCTCCAGGATGGAGTTTGCTCTTGCAGAGACAGCTCAGAAACGGGAGCTGGGGGATGCAGAGGCGAGAGCTGCACTTGGTCCCTACCACCAATCCCGGCTTATCTAACCATGCTTCGCTGTGCAGCAGGACAGGACATTGACTTACCAACTTTCTCTGGGTCGCTCACTCCTACAGTCAGCTCGAATTTGTCCTCCTGCTCCTCTTCTTCCAGCTGTTTGGAGCAAGCACACGAGGACAGCAAGTTTGAACTAGAAGGTCAGGCTTCAAACTACCCCAAACCACCCCATACATTATGGTGAGATGGTGACACTCCCAGAGCATCTCTGGCACATCAGCATGGCCAAGGCCACCCTATAAGGCCCTGAGCTTCTCACTTGTGTCCAGGCTTCACATCCCAAGGATCCCCAACTGGATTTGTCTTTACTACACCATACTGCTGAGCCCAAGGTGAAACTCTGCAGAGTCCAACCTCAGCTCTGTACAAAACATTTCCCTTTGGGCACTTTTCCACCTAAAAAGAGCCTATTCAGGATGCAAGTTGTATGGTGTAGGCACACGGGGATGGGCTGCCAGGAGAGCAACTGGTAGACCCAGTCTGAACGGGTCTTTCTGTCATATCCTGCTTTGCTAAAGGCCACCGGGCAGCTCTACCAGCACTACTGCCACTGACAGACCAGGGGAGCTTCAGGCTTGCTTAGTGTCTTACTGGTGGAATGGTGGTGAAGGACTGGGCAGTGTCTTACTGGTGGAATGGTGGTGAAGGACTGGGCAGTGTCTTACTGGTGGAATGGTGGTGAAGGACTGGGCGAAGCAGAGCTGAGACTGGCCTCAAACAGCCTGTGGTCTACGATCCTGAAGGTGACAGCTCATTGAGTCACCGATCAGCTCTGCAACCAAGCCTAGTTCTGCACTGCTCCTTTGCTTAAGCCAGGATGAAGCCAACCTGAGATGCTACCCTGGACATCAGTCCTCAGGAGCTCAAGGGTGTCTGGGGCAGAAAAGGAGCATTTTCCTTGCATCCAAAATAGTTTTGCTCTCTCTGCAGGAGAGAACTCAAATTGAGGCCAAATACTACCTGATTAACTGGTCCTGGCAACCAGACTCTAGTCATAGAATGGTCTAGGTGGGAAGGGACCTTCCAACATCATCTTGTCCAACCCCCCTGCACTGAACAGGGACATCTGCAACTAGAGCAGGTTGCTCAGAGCCCCAGCCAACCTCACCAGGAATGGTTCCAGGGATGGGGCATCGAACACCTCTCTGGGCAACCTGGGGCAGGGCCTGACCACCCTCAGCATCAAAAAATTCTTCCTTCTCTCCAGACTAAACTTCCCTCTTTCAGTTTAAAACCATCACCCCTTGTCCTGTCCCAACAGGCCCTGCTCAGAAGTCTGTCCCCACCTTTCTGACAGGCCCC
>JAAGNO010016366.1:74251-87535 GCA_033439905.1 Ceryle rudis | reverse complement strand
AAAGGCTAATGCCCTCATTGATTACGTCTTAGAAAACGATATAATCTGGGCATGGTACCAGCATGTTTTAGTAAATTCTTCCTGTTGTGCTGTCTAATCCAAACAGCATGTGCTATATATGTGAGTACACCTTAGGGTATAATCCTTTTTGTCTATAGTTCTGGATGTAGCTGGTAACTGGCATAATTAAAAAAAAAAAAATCTCATTAGCTTGCTGTAGATAGAAGGCTTAATAGATCACAGATGACAAATATATTTTTAAAATATGCTGAGTGAAATCCCTAACTGTGAATTGTGTGAGAGAGAAGGAGACATACTATTTACCGCAGTACAGAATGCTGCCTTGCTTTAGTGTGTCTGGGACATTTTAAGACAAACACGTTTTACTGGTTTTGTGGACCAAACTATTCACAGAGCCTGTGAGAAAAGAACCTTGAAAGCACAAAGTCTGGATCCAGCCATCTCTTCCCCTTTAACTTGCTCCAGTCCTTCCCTAAAGGTAATCGTTACCAAACTGATGTGTTTATTTTCTTTCTCAGATCTAATAGACTTTCCTATTCCCATAATTGTTTTTCTCAAGACAGTTTCTCCCATCAGAGAGACACTTTGTTCCACCTCCCTCTGAGAAGCTACTTTGCTTCTGCTAGGAATGTCTCCAGGCAGAGCTTCCCCATCTGTTTGTTCCTCCCTGTAAAGGGTTGCTGGAGGTTATCAAGGTACCAGAGAGCAGTTGCAAGCCCAGGCAGGACAGCAGAGCTCTGTGCAGCATTTCCCCGTCAGAGCAGACTGACCATAGCTGGGGATTATTCAGTTCCATCTCCCAGGAGAAACAGGTGGGGTTTTACAGCTCAGTTACACCGTAATACAATGATTACTGAGAATAACTATCTTCCCATTGTATTGGAATTAAGAAGTCAAGCACAGATCCGCTTCTCACCAACCAACTGGCAATAAAGCTAGGGGAAACAGATGGAGAAGCATTTTATGCAGTTTTGAAAGTATGGAGGTACAATTTGAAGAGGGTTGTTTGTCAGGTTGTCTTTAATGCAGGATGCAAACGATGCAGCAGCATAAACCTTCAGTTTTAGTTTATAACTTGACCAGGGTGCCTGTTGAATACTAGCAAACCAGCTATCTGATGAGAGATGGGAAATGACAGATCCTGTTATAACCATGCCAGAAATAACCTGCACTGTACCAGGGAAGCATGAAGGGGCAAAGCTTTTAAGGCATGACAGGAAATCCCGTGGCTGCCCTGCCCTTGTGAAGGGTCCATTCCTCTTCCCCAGAGCTAGCAGCGTCACTTGCTGTCTTCGTCTTGCTGATTCTCATGTGTCTAAATGAGGAGCATAAGGACAGTTGTGCTCCAAGGACTTGCTGCAGAGAAGGTGATGCTCATGTCTCTGCCACAGACCTTAGATAAATTACAACATCTTTCTTTTGTTATGTGTAAATTGGGGATTCTGCTTCCTTTTCACAATATAGCCTGCGGTTTAATTAGAATATATCTAGAAGTGCTGTTCTCCCTTACCCCAAACCAACCAAGTTATGAAAATAGAAATATTTGAAAGGAGAAGGCCATGGATAGACCTTTTTGAACCTACAATTCTTTTTTTTTCCATATTAGTTTTCTAAAACAATGTGTGCAGCTTTTATCTTGCTTTGATCCTACCTGAAAGCAATCAGTTTGGTCCTGTTCCAGGTCTGAGACTGGTAGATATAGTGGCAGCTTTTATGGCTCTAACGACACTTAGATGCTGCTTGTATTTTTTCACCTTTTAATTTTCCTATAAAAACCCCTTTGAAATTGTCTCGGTGTAGCCTTCCTCCTCTGTTCTCTTACAAATTGAAACAGAAGACTATGTTGTGTTTCGAAAACTAGGCTAGACCTGCTTGAAGGAGGGGTGAAGTTTTAACAGTGCCATGTTAAATCTGATTTTCTATTAAATAAGATATATACAGAGCATACTGAACATTAACAACATTTGACATGGATTCTTCATCAGTTTTGGCTTTATCTGTTAAGATAGCGTGTATTGTGTAACAGCCTTGGCAATAAATGAAGTAAATCAAATTTAAGTATTGGAAGAAGCACTTGCAGATTTAGGTGGGGTTTAGATTGTTTTTTTAAGCAGGTGAGTACTCTCCATGTTTTCAGTCCCAGGAAGAATGATACGTTGTAAGCTTTAAAGAACTCATCAACTCAAGGCTAGATAAGAGACTGTTTATCCTGTTTTATCAGGAAAAGAAAAGGTACCCAGGGGATGGGGAAGCTAAACGTGTTCCACAGTTTCAGCTTAAAAGGTGAGGGAAACATGAATCTGTCATGATTTAGGAGTGAATGGACTTACCAGTCCATAATACCAGAATAAATTTTCCATCTGTTGCAACTAGCATAACTTCTAAATCCTGGGATCAAGCATCTTTAACCCTCATGATCCTGGCTGATAGCCAGCAATAGATTAGCTGTTCCTAATGTGTGAAGGTGGCTTTCAGGAGCACCATGGTGTAAAGGTCAGATCACAACTTCCTTTCCTTCTGTGGAGAAGTCCTCCTGTTCCACAGCCTGGCTCTGAGTCCCTTCCCTCCAGCACACTGAGCCCAGTGCTGGGTAGAAAAACAGGCTCTTGTCTTGTTGTGGGAGGTAGCCTGGTTGACAGGAGGGTTTTAATGTCATTTCACTTGAATGCATCCTTAGTGAGAGAAACACTAATGTTTTTTTGTCAGTCTGAATATGACACTGAAAGGCATGTTAAAGAGAAGCTAATATCTCAGCAAAAAATAAACGTGACTGTTGAAAGTTTAAGTTCATATTTAATCTTTGTTGTTAAGCAAGAGAAAAAAGATCTAACGTAAAAAGGGGGAAAAAATACAATTATTTAAACCTTTCTCTCCTTGAAGTCTGAAAAAAATTCCTTATCTTTTCATTAAGTATATCCTTCAGCTGTGATTTGTCTTTGCCTTATCAGAAGCATATAGGTAGCTTCTAATTAATTAACATTTGGAAATATTCTTTACATGAATCATAACTCAGAGCATTGTGGGAAATAAAGTGAAAATAAATTCTTACGTCCTCTAGATTTTAATTTTATGATAATGTGCTCTTAGCAGTTTGGGTAGGAATATGGAGTCACCTCTCACATTTTCTAGATGGATCTTTTTATAGGGAGAAGGTTACTCAGTTCTCCAATGTGTTTTTTGAATCCTTAAACTAACAGCCTCTGCACTGTGAAGGACTACAGCAAACCAGAGACTTTGTAGTGGTAATTTGTAGCATCTATGAAATTGAAGTCTGATTCACCACTTAGTGATGTCAAGGGTTCTCATCAGTCCCGACAGACAAGGGTTGGCATTTGTCTCACTAAGAGTGAATTACCTGGTTTGTTTTTTTCTTTTTCTTTTATTATTCCATTAAGCATAGGACATGATGTTTGGGAGGTTAAAAAAAAAAAAGCAACTTGTGAATTTTGATCTTTAGGAGAGCAATGGATTATCTTACATAACGAATTCAGCAAGAGCTTGAAAACTTGTCCATGCCACTTGCTCTTACAAGCTATTTCCTTAAAATATTCATATCCATAAGATACCTTGTGATAGGCCAACAACACTGAGAGCAGCTGAGAGTCTCATTTGTTCCTTACTCTCAAGAGGGCTTAATAGTCCTTTTGTCAGTGAAACCCATGGCTTCTCAGGTGTATTACAGCAGTGAAATCAGCCTGGGTTTTTACGACTGATACAGAATTAAGCTGAAAAGGTGCGGTAGATACCAATGAAAAGAAGCTCTTTCCATGATTAACTTGGGAAATTACTCCTTTTCCAGTTGGCAACTAGTGTTTAGTGAACAAGGAAGAATGTGATGAGCAGGAAGAAACAGCATCATTTCTTCTTTATCCCCTTTGGAAAGTGTGAAAGTCATTGAGCTTTGTTGATCTGGATATGCTCCATGTTTCTCAGAACGTTTTAAAGCAGCAGACAAAGTATGGCTTAAATGTAAATATGCTCTGACAATAATTGTGGGACAGAACCTTCATCATATATAAGCTTTGTCTCTTGAGTCTTAGCCATCATCTGCTTCAAGACAGCAAATTCCTTGTAAAGCCTTTAATAAGACTACAAACCTCCTCTAAGACTGCAGAATCTGCTGGGACACTGGAGAAACAATAATAAAATAAAACCCCTCCACCTCCCTCCCTAATGAGGTGACTTCAACAAGGCTTGTAATCCTTATCTGTGCATTCATCTTTGGGCGTGTAAATAGTTTCATTGAGATGTAAGCCCCTTGCTTGCCTGCATGTGCCAGTCAGTGACTCCCTGGTTCAAAGCCTGGGTGGTTGAGGTGTTCACCATAGAGGCTCGTAGAAAAATTACAGGATGAGCTGTGTGGGCAGTGTGCCACCACTTCCAAGGCCTGAAATGACTCTTTCCCCATCAGTCTCCAGGAGGGCCAGAATCAGAAGATCACAGAATGTTGGGGGCTGGAAGGGACCTCCAAAGATCATCGAGTCCAACCCCTCTGACAAAGCAGGACAAAACTAGAGCAGATGATGCAGAAATGCATCCAGACAGGTCTTGAAAGTCTCTAGAGATGGAGACTCCACAACCTCCCTGGGGAGTCTGTTCCAGTGCTCTACAACCCTTACAGTGAAGATATTCTTCCTCATATTGAGGTGGAACTTCCTGTACTCTAGCTTGAATCCATTGCCCTTCGTCCTATCACAATGCACAAGTGAAAAGAGGTTGTCCCTGCTTTCTTGATGCCCAGCCCTTATGCATTTATAGACATTAATTCGATCCCCTCTCAGTCTTCTTTTCTCCAAGCTAAAAAGCCCCAGGTCTTTCAGCCTTTCCTCATAAGGTAGGTGTTCCAGCCCCTTAATCATCCCCATAGCCCTCCATTGGACTCTCTCAGTAGATCTCTGTCCCTCTTGAACTGGGGAGCCCAGAACTGGATGCAATAATCCAGGTGAGGTCTCACCAGTGCAGAGTGGAGGGGGAGGAGAACCTCCCTTGATCTGCTGGACACATTCTTCTTAATGCACCCCAGGATACCATTGGCCTTCTTGGCCACAAGGGCATGTTGTTTTCCCTTGGATAACTTGTCTGTCAGGATTCCAAGGTCCCTTTGCACAGAGCTACTCTCTAGAAGATCACCTCCTAACCTGTACTGGTGCATTTTATTATTCCTTCCCAGGTTCAGGACTCTGCACTTGCTCTTGGTAAACCTCATTAGGTTCCTCTTTGCCCAGCTCTCCAGTCTGTCCAAATCTTACTGAATGGCCACACAGCCTTCAGGTGAATCAGCCAACTCTCCCAGTTTCATGTCATCAGCAAACTTGCTGAGAAGGCATTCTGTCCTGTCATCAAGGTCATTGATAAAGGTGTTGAACAGGACTGGACCCAGCACTGATCCCTGGGGGACTCTACTAGTTACAGGTCTCCAGCTGCACTCTGCACCATTGATCAGCACTCTTTGGGTTCTATTGTGTAGCCTGTTCTTAATTCATTCTACTGTCCCTTCTTCTATCCCACAATTCCTGAGCTTGCTCGCAAGGATGTTTTGACACGGGAGACCGTGTCAAAAGCCTTGCTAAGGTCAAGGTAGGCTACATCCACTGGTTTCCCTGCATCTATCACAACATCATAGAAGGCTATCAGATTAGTCAAGCATGATTTCCCTTTGGTAAATCCCTGTTGGCTACTCCTAATAACCCTCTTCTCTTCCAAGCACTTACGAGATGACCTCTGAAATGAGCTGCTCTATTATTTTTCAAGGGATGATGTCCCTAATCAGGAGCAAGCCTCTCCCTCTCCATGCATAGGGGAGAATGATAAACTGCAATGTCTTACATGTGATAGAAAGAGCTGGTGAGCAATGCATGAACTCCTAGACTGGGACTGCAGGACTCTCATGGACTTCAGCAGGTATTGGATTGAGCTCTTACTTTCCTTCTGTCCTTTTTTTTTTTTTTTTTTTTATCCTGTAATATTTATTCCAAAGAGGTTCAAGTGAAACACCAAAGTTTAATAGCAACATTTTGTTTAGGATGGTCATTTCTACTTGGATCTTGGTAAAACTGGTTACTACTTGCAGCAGGAAACAAAAAGGAAGGGACTTGCTGACTTTCCTACGTATCAGTGCTTTAAAAAAATGAATATTTTCTGCTTCACAAACATGCTGAATGAAATGCATGTCTCCTTTATCACTTAAGTAGTAATAAGAGTGTCTGCTGTGTGCTTCAGGCTGGATTCTGACATAGGTGGTTTGACAGTGTTCGCTCAGTGGAAGCAATAAACAGATCAATAACAAAATGCAGCCTGGGGGGCTGGAGGTGTAACAAGTCAAGCATAATTTCAGAGTCTTGCTGAGACCCTTATTAAACTCTTTTGTACATCTGAAAATAACTGATGTCTCATCGGGTTAGAGGTCACTGCAGGTATTGGTCTAAAAGTGGCTTGAATCTTATCTGCGCCCCAGAGGAACACCTCTGCTTGAGAGCAGCCTGATGCTCTTTCGAAAGAGCAAGCAGTAGTGAAATCTTAAATTTAATTATCTTAAAAGCCAATGTTTAGTTTGATTTTGTTTCCTTCCTCATAACTATTCATCAGTGATGGTCTGAGCTGAGCCCATTCCTTAAACAAGGGAGAAAAGAAAATCAGGTGTTTGCCTGTCCTCTCCTTCTCTCTCCCCTTACTCCCCACTAAGTGACTGCAACAGGCCTCCTAGGTGAAGAAAATAACTTGCTTCTTCTAGTTACTTTGCTGGAGGAAGTGATAATGAGAGTGCCTTGCCTTTTCTCCTGCTGAACCCAAGAGCCGATGGTCTGCAAGGCTGTCAGTAGAATAAGTTGCTCTTCTAGGGTGGCAGTGACGCAAGTTTCCACTGTTCCTCTCTGTTAGGGCCGTGTCTCAGATACGCTGCTGCAGAGGGGGCTATGCTGAGGCCATGGTTGCCACCTTTTGCCAAAAGGAATCGGAATGCCACAAACAGTCTTGTAAATGTTTTGCTTATCTTTGAGGCTAGAAATGGTGGAGTACTACTCATCTGAAGGGCAGCCAAGGTGACAAACCTCTATGCTTGAATACCGGGTACATTATCTTCTTTATCAGACTTGCAGGCAGGGGTGGGGTCACTGGCAGGAGAAAGCACAGTGTTTCAGAGGGAACTTGAGGAGCTGCCGAGATGCCAACTGCTGGTGCTTTGTGTGGGCAAAGTGTGGCCGTCTCTCATGCTTTTTGGGTGAAAGTGCCTCATACTTCTGGAAACACTGATGCAGGGTCTAATAATCAGTATTCTAAAATGAAACATAGGTTGCTCCAAACTGTCTTCCTGCAGCTGGTTGATTAGAGAAAGGAGGATGACCTCACTTTCACATGCTGCTTTTTGCAACAACTTTTTTTTTAATAAACAGAAGTGACAAGTGACTCTCTAAGGAAGTAATTTTATAATAGTATTAGCTCCTTACTGTATCTGTAGTTCAGCAGCATTTCAGTTAGGATCGATATGCTTACAGTGGAGACTCGGGAGGAGTGAGGTGTTTAGCATATGTCTTTCAATTCAAGAGGTTATTATGCCTCTTTCTACCCAAGAAAGTGCAACTCAGATATTGAAACACTCTGGGCAAAGCAGCTTCAACTGCTTACTATTTTTGGAAGTGTAGGGTGATAGACATTGATCAGTCAAAAGGAAATTCAACACAGTTTGAATAGCAGCGTATGTATATCTAAAAACAACTGGCAAGAACTTCTCTGGGATGTGGCATTAACTGAAAGAAGCCTCCGCACTGTGGGAAACTGTCTCATCTTGCAGGATGCCTTCCTCACTCAAGCAATGAGGATCCCATGAGTTCTTACAAAGCAGCATGGTTGTTCTCTGGTAGCTGGAACTGCAATGCCTCAGTTACTGGCTCGCAGTCTATAATGTCTGTGACTCAAGATGAGCTAGACTGTGCATAGAAACCCATGGTGCCAGTTAAGGAGTTAGTGACTACAGGGAAGAGAGAAGGATCTGGCTGCAGATTTTGCAAGGATTATTTTATTTTTACTGAATCTGCTTCACAGTACATGCAGATAACTCTGCACAAAAGTTTACATTTGCAAAAGCACTTAATTCCGTAGGGCTTGGATATTGATTTAAATTGAAGTCACACAGCACAGACTTTGAAAATATAGGGGAAAAATTAGACTAGCAGTCAGACCTCAAAGAAAAATAAATCAAATACAGGGTAGCTTGAAGATGACCCAGAAAAGAGCACATCTGGTTTCAGTTTAAATGAATAAATCATTTTTAAAAGAAAAAATAAATAACTATAAAAAACTTCTACCCTTAAAGTTTATGTTTAGCAAGGTATCACTCTGTGATATGCTAGATAAATAGCTTATCTACAGCATTTAACTTGGTGAGATGGAAACTAAAATAAGGAAACGTTAAGACAAAACGGGGGCTTCACCTTAGTGGTGGAGTCATCAGATTCATCCTGGATACAGGATAAAAGAATAGCATAAAATGGTTTACCCCTAGGATTTAATGATTATCTAAACAGGTTTGAATTGACACATATAAGAGGTCCCATTGGTTGTTTTGGAACTTGCATGCAATTACAGATGTATAAGAATGTATGCAGATCTGTATCTTCATTTCTGCATACATAGAAATAGGATAATTATATAAGTCAGATACATGCCATATACATGTAATTATATCTTATTTTAAAAATTAAGAAAGCTTTGTGTTCTAGGTGATAAATACATTCTCACTCTTCATTTTATAATGGTAGAACTATTTGCTTCACCAAACAAATGTATACAAAAATTTCATTTGTGAGCAGAAAGTTTCATTTTCCTAATCATGATCAAAGTCTCTACACAGCAGAGAAGGAGCACATTTTATGCAGAAGACTTTAGAAGTCTACAGCTACTAATGCAATCAATGCTGCAGCTTTATTACACATGATTCTGTATATTTATATCCCTATTGATTTCTGGTAAGTGAATATTTTGGACTTTACTAAAAATATAAAAAGCTCACCAAACTTCACAGAGTTTTTTTCCGTTATCTCTAGCCTTCTTTTGTAAAGAATTTTTTTTTTTCCATATAGGATTGCCAAGTAATTTTCATGAAAGAATTTGCACAATGGCATTTGCATTATCTTGGGTTCCTAAATGTTTTCATTTTTCTTCCCATAGTGCTATCCCAGATGCTGCTTTCTGTTCTTTCAGCATACTGAAGGACAGTTACAAATAAGAAATAACCTTATTTGATTAGATTCAAAGAGGGGGAAAAAAAAAAAATCTTATTTCTCTACAGAAATAATCCAAGAATTCCAGGAATGTAATCCAAGAAGTCCAGGAAAATGCAATATTCTCAGAACTGTGGACTGTTTCACAGACTAGGTGGGTGATGCTACACCCCTTAGGTATAGGTATAGGTAGGTGAAAAAAATGAATGCATTGGGCTTTTCCAAGTATCATCTACAAAGACATTACAAGGAGTAATCATCAAATCACTGAGCAATCACAAATAAATTATCTTTTTACTTCCAGAGTAACATTTGGTACTGTTTAGAAGTGAGTTTGCACAGGGAACAATGAATTGTCATAAAGAACAGTGCTGAACTGCATTTACTTGTTATTTTCCTCTCAAAGAATTAAGATTGGCTCATCTTGTAGGACATTGCCTGACTTTGGTACTTTACAACCAGCCTTAATTGTGTTTTGTAGGTTGCTTCAGCCAGTGAGGTATTTTTTTCTTGATGATTTAAAGTGTTCACAAACCAATGCAAACATTGTATTACAGAAAAATATTTTAGTGGGAGAGGAAAAATAATTTGCTATTTAAATTGAACATTAATTACAGAAATTCTAGGTACTGAGTAATAATTCAGTCTAGTAATTAGCTTTCAAAATAGAGCTAGAAAGATGGATAAACTAACAAAGAAAACCAATTTGTTCTGCCAACCTTCATGTGATACCTTTACAGTGTGTTACTGGAAGGAGTATTTGGTGAGATGGAATTTGTGGAGGATAATTCAGCAGGACATATATAAGACAGAAAAAATAAATGAAATTTTATCCTTTAAAATTGGCAACTTGCATGTGGAAGGTTGCCTTTTTCTCATCTATTCAGTACAAGCAATATAGAGATTTTCTTTCTGTGTTAGTGAATTGAGAGAAGCATCTATCATTATGATTACTTGGCAGAGATAAATCTCTTTATTATTTCACCTTTGGCAAACTTCAGAGTCATGGAGGTGAAACTTTGTGTGCTGAAGGTCTCGTGAAGGTGGTTCTCAGAGTTATTTGCTAATAGGTCAAAAGGATGCCATCAAATACATTTTCTTGTGCCTTCACATCATCATACTAAAGTCTTTCCTTTGCATCTCCTTAATAGGTAAATTTTGGCATAAGAAACCATCAGTTTTTGTTCAAAGGATGCTAAACTGTTAACCTTTACAAAGATGTTTTTCTATGGAAAGACTAAGTTGAGAACTACTTCATGTAAATCAACATGATTCCAGTAATTAAAACAAAGCAAAGCTACTTCCCTACCTTAATTATTTATACTGTATTATCCATTATAGCTATGAATATTATGAATTAATGACGCTTTTCTAATTTATACCAGCAAAGGCATGATATACTGCTCAATATAGATAACTTAATTGGTATGGAGTGAATGTCACTCCTTTAAACAAAGGCAGACTTCTTCCCATGCGATTCATTAAAATGCATGTCGTGGCTCCTGATTTTATATAGGGCCATATTGACTAAGCATCATTAACAAGAAGCCCCATACTTGTGGTTTAACTCAAAAAGGGGAACTTGTTTTCTGCTCAAAGTAATTCCAACCTTATGCTTCCAGTGTGCCCAGGACAGCCACTGAGCAGAAGAACATGGCCAGCCTGAGAGAGGGAGAGTGTGTGTGTACACGTGTGCATACGTGTGTACAGGTGAGGAGAAGTGAAAAAAAAAGTGGTGAAAGACAGAGGATTGCAATTAATTTGAACACAGCTGTTATGGGCAATAAAATTCCTCCTTTTTTCTCAAAAGATGAAAAGTTAGAGGCAAATTATTTAACAAAAAAAAAGTTATAATTATGAAGTCTGCTAAACTGAATGCAAGCCTCTGACCTTCTCATTGCCTCTGTATTGCAATAAATATTTTATGACTATGAATAGCTTTAATAAGATCTAAACTCTGCACATGTGGGCACACACACACACCCAGAGGGTATGAGCACTTGAGCGTACCAGATACCAGAGGCAATATTCCCGTGGAGGAAGCCACCGGGCTGATATCAGCCTGTGTGTTTATCTGTGTGTGCTAAGCAGTTCTCAAACCGGAGGAAGGGCTTTTCATAACCTCTCTGCATATGAAGAAGACAAGCATCTCATTGGAGAGCCTGGCCTAATTCAGATCTGTGCCAAGATGTTAGCAATACTGGATTTTAATGCTCTGTATGTGATGAATAATTGCATTAGTCAAGCACTGGCTATTTACTTTCATTAAGCAATAGTGATTCTGACAGCAGATTTTAGTTGCAACTCAGTTTGCCATTTTCTATTCCCATAAACCTTGCCCCGATATAAAAATTGAGGTCAGTTGAAAGACATCCACCGATTTCCATGGGCTTTGAATTAGGACTTTGTAGGGACTGAACTGAATTACAGATCAGGAGTCTTGTATGAGGAGTCTTGAATCCCTTTCACATGCTCCTGACCTGTGTGAGATATTTCGCCTCTCTCCCTCAGAACAGAATCCAGCTCCGTATATTATGTTTATTAGCCAGCCTAAACTGCTGTAAATCTTATGGACTGAGAGGAAATAAGGCATTAGTTTAGGAAATATGTGGGGCCAGTCTAGAAAAGTTCCATTACATAGAATGAATCAGCTCACTTTTGTTGGACAATTATTTGCCTTGTAGAACAATTTCTTTACAGATTAATTTAAACGGTTAATTAATTAAACCTAATTAATTAAACTCTAAATTAATACACTTATCTTCTACTGTTTTTTTATGGAGGAGGCAGTAGAGGAAAATAAAAGAGAAATAATGGAATTAAGAACAAATTTATGAGGAAAATGGCTTTGTGAGACAGGAATCTCAGTTCCACTTCTGCTCTGCTACAGAAACTCCAAATAAACCACTGAATTATCCCAGTCTTCCCAGTTTAAGATGGGTGTAGTAATCTTTGTTTTTCAGGTATTGCCTCTTTGGATTGTAAATGTTTTAGGGCACATTTGGATCTGGATGAATGTTTGTAAAACCCAAGACAATTGCAGCCTCTCTTGGGACCCCATCAAGAAACATGCAATAGTCTTTTCATTTCCCTCTTCTGTAAGTATTATGGGGATCTAGCAAAGTCAACGTTTCAAAATTTCTGTGGCCAGTATAAGAAGGAGGATATAACTTCTTGTTTGAAAGAGAAGGGGAAAACTATTCATCAGTTTATTTTTGCCCCTCTCCTGATGTGTTCTGAGTACAGACCAGGGCAGTCAGAGAGGCTGGACATGTGCTGGCTTTCTGTGCAGGCCAGGCTGGAGTTGATTGTTTCCATTTTCACTTCCTTTTGCCAATTTAACGGCTATTTTCCATAGCCAACTTCACTCCTTTGGAGTTATCTCACCTTCTAGATGTTTTTTGCCACCTATTATGCTGTTTGTGTGTTTTTGATTTAGGACTGATAGGATGTTAGAAATGAAAAAGAACTGTCAAGCTACCAGAAGGAGATAGACACCTGAAAACCTTAGCAGTTTTTCTACATCTTATGGGAAATATCTCTTCTCTTACTTTTCCTTTAAGATGCACATGCGTAAAATGTAGCTTATTTGTGTCAGAGTTTTGTGGTGCTTGGGGGGGTTTGTTGTGTTGGTTTTATTTCCAAATAGTTTGCAAATAACTGTGTCATTTCTGCAGTGGCCATACATGACGTTGGAACTGTTGTCTAACTCAATTGTGTAGCACTGATTGCTGCATTATCTTGGCCCTGGCATTTTTAACAAGCTTTAACTTTTCAGATTTCTCTTCCATGAGATCCATACTTTAATTAAGCAAGTCTGCCATGCAGAAGGGAGCTGAATGCCTTTTTGCTAGCATTTGAAGAGATGAAGTGGGGCAGTTTGCAGGATTCTGACGATTCTGACATTTCTGACATTTCCTTTAAAAGCTAAGGAGGAAGAAATAAAGAGCACCAGCAAATGCTTTCCAATGTTTTTCTCTTTTCTTTTCTTTTCTTTTCTTTTCTTTTCTTTTCTTTTCTTTTCTTTTCTTTTCTTTTCTTTTCTTTT
>JAAGNO010016366.1:63228-74151 GCA_033439905.1 Ceryle rudis | reverse complement strand
ATATTTCTGTCATGTACTTCATTATGAAAAACAGTGTTAGTGAATCTTTTATAACAAGCTATGGCCAACTTCTCCCCCTTCTCTTCTCTTCTCTTTCTTTTCTTTTTTTTTAATACTGGTGACTCTAAAAATGCTTTTTTACAGAAGTTTTGAGATTGAATGAGGAATTCAAGTGCTTGCTCAAATCCAGGATTGAAAGGTTTTTTAGTTTACGTGGTTAGAGAGATTAAATGAGAGTAGCGGCATTTGGCTGAGCTCTTCGGCATATTAAAATCTCTTCTGGCGCTCTCTTTGCCAGCACCTCAGGGTAAGGAATCACTTATGGTTTGCCCTGCTGCTTCAGAGTATGCTCTGTCGTGCCGGCAGCTATACCACCAAAGCAGGCCATAGCCTAGATACCATGTCCTCCACTTATCTTCAGGCTTTTCAAATGTTTGCAGTGGCTTAGTGCTTCATGGGCTTCATGATGTGGCCCAGATATGATAATTTTATGTCACTTTTTGAAACCTACCAATTACTTGGTTCCTACAGCTCAAAATCTGCCAAGTATCTTACAAGCCTATTTGTCTAAATGGTTTAATATCCATAAACAGTGACTGGGAAATAGAGCAGAGTTTAAATGCAGATGTTTTAGGGTGATTGGGTGGTGAAGAGGAGTTAACCCATGGAGTTGGACCTAGTCTCAGGGCAACCCAGGCCTTGCAATGAACTCAACAACACATTATGACAGGGTGGCAACAGTTGCATCTTAGCAACCTTCTGCTCTCCTGTCTTCCCTGCACCCTGACAAGTCCCCTGCTCTGAAAAAACATGAGGTTATGGATGCCCTTTCCGCTGACACAGATAGCAAGGGCAGCATTATCCCTGATCTCTATGGAGTGCAGGTTTTGTATGTAAGGAGGCAAGAGAAAACCTGGTATTACAGGCTAGGCTGTGCTTTGAAGTCTGGATATGAGCTGGAGGCCATATTTGGAAGAAAAACCCAATTATTGACCATAAATGTTGAATGTAAGACTGGTGCCAGTTTCTTTCCATATACTTAAGTTTAATCAGAGCATTTCTTTGCCCAAATGGGAGATCTGAAAGTTTTTACCCTGTTCTGTTTAAAGACTAATGTTGTTTCCCTGATTTTCCTATACATTTATTAATTTAGTTGGTTTTGGAAGGACTACCAAAATTCCTGTGGTTCTACTTGCCAGGTCTGCGTGATCATACATAGGGCCCAATAGTTGTTGTTCGTTAATTGAAGTGCTGCCCATTCCAGCAGTTGTGAAGTATGGAGGGTGAAAAGGATGGAGGATGGAGGAGGAATTCTAAACCACACCTTGCTTATAATAATTAGAGACCTGATTACAAAAATGAACCTAAAGACAGCTTGCTCAATTTACACCAATCCCTATTAAAGTCAGACTGGTTCCAGGCTGGAGGCTGCTTGCAAGGGTATTTCCAGGAGTGAGTATATATACTGTGACTTGTGTCTGTCCCTAATTTTATTTTTTTTTTTTTTTCTTTCTTTTCTTTTTTTTTCCCCCCTTTTTAATTAGTTGGTTTTGTTTGTTGGTGTTTCTTTTTGGTTTGTTTTTTTTTGGGGGGGGGGGAGTTTGTTTGTTTGTTGGTTTGTTGTGTGTGTTCAAGAATAGTTGAATTTTATTAATTGAATAATTAATTCAGCTGCCTGTGCAGCTGAAAATGGGAAATAAGGAGCTGTAACAGTATCTTCAAATTTAGTGTTCTGACCGGAAGTGTGCGATCTCTACGCAAAGGACGTGAGGCAGGGTGGGAAAAATAGTGAGAATGTAAGTAAGATAGTTTTGAAGCTGTGAAAATGGACATCAGCATAATTGGAGATGTGTAAAAGGTTCAGAGCAGCTTTGGCTGCTGTTTGCCCATGTCTGCCAGGCTTGTCTTACATGTGATTACAATGTAATAACTAGACCAACTGCCTGAAGAACCACCAATCCTTTATGGCACAAAGTAAGTGATAATACCTTGATTGATTTCAGGAGAAGCAGTAGTAAGTCCCAGACACTTGTCTCTTTTATTGACTTGAGGATTAATTAATTTATGAGTGAGTTTCACATTTCCACATGGTGTTGCAAAATTAGAGTAGAATTAATTATTTGGTAATCGGTGAATCCCATTAGGTGAAACAATATGGACTTGTTCAGTAGTTTAAACATTATTCGGTATTAGCATAGCAGTTGTATACTCATTACAATGATGATGCTTTTATTAAATATACCTTCAATTAGTTCTGGTTCATTTTAATCTCTGCCTCTTGAAAAAACATTCAATCAAGTGCTGTGACAAAAGCAGAATGATAAATATGCCAGGTCCATTCCTGATTAGTCCTTCAAGGTTACTGCACAGGCTACATTAAGGTGAAATTTAGAGATGTTTGCCTTAGATTCTTCTCTTTCTTGAAACATGATCTAAAGAACATTTGCATGTTATCCTTCCTTTGTGCTTTAAAATAGAAAACTTTCATGATTTAACCATTTATGGTATCATGTTTGGAGCCACAGCAGATAATTAGTTGGTGAACAGTGCAGGCAAAGTCTTTCCTACATGGCTTCTCATTGCCTGGCACGCTCAAATGCGTTTGCCCTTGCTCTAGCAGAAGACCTCCTTCCTTGCAGCTGGTTTCCAAACTCTCCAGATTTTACTCCTGTCATCAGCCCTGATGGGTGCAGATGGGGTCCTGCAGAGACAGGAAACTGCCAGCCATGGAACAGTACTGTGAGGTCCAGCAGCCCAGAGTCATAGTACTGGAGAAAGTGCTCTCCCGGGACATGGGGGATGCTCCTGGGAGGAGAAGCAAAACCCATTCTGACAGCCAGGGCTGCCCAAATGGAGAGAGCAGAGGGACATGCCCCTTTTTCATCCTGTAGAGGCATGTACTACGGCAGCTAGACTAATAAAATCTGCAGAGGCTCCTGTGGTGGGATGCATGTGTCACTGGGGGGATTTTGGGTCCCCCCAGAGCAGCATTGCCCTGCCAGTTGCCTTGTAATCAGTTCTGCTGTGCTGATACAACTTTGCCCTTTCTCTTGCCCATATTTAAATCAAACCTATCATTATTAATCAGTGAATTAGAACAGCTAACAAAGGAGACAATTCTTACTCCCTGGAGGATGTGATTTTCAGGGACCCAGTAATGCATACAGAGCCTTTCCCCTTTCACATCCCAGCAAGGGCAGCCGTGACTGAAAATCATTACCATATGCTATTTTGTCTGTCGTCTTTGTGAAATGAGTGAGTAGACTGGACAGGTTCCATATTACATAAAACAATATTACAAGCAGCAGTTGTGGAGCCTCTGTGCACTAGCTGAAGATAGCAGAGAGGAACATGGGGGAAGTGAGAATTCCTGAGAAAAAATTCAGTCCTACGCTATGTATTTTTTTGTGTGGAGATGTTTTTGAATGACCAGCCAAGAAAGCTGCACTTCATAGTCACAGTCTGTGAATCTGAACTCTTAAATATAGTTTCTTCTGGGCTCTCAGAACTGATGCAAATGATGTATTTCTGATTAATAGCACTCTGAAAAACCTGGATCTGAATTTCTTGTGCTCACTTGACTTGCACAATGATAGCATGAACTTCTCAGTGACCTGCCATGGTGCCTTTCAGAAGTGCCACCCACTGATCCTATGACTGTTAACCCATCTGAACATAATGTTAATGAAGTTATTCTCTGTTCTTTTCAGTTCTGCTGCTAAAACACATAGATTAAGAGTTTCTCATACACTTCATGTGCACTTGTCCTAGGAGATTTTGTGAGTACCGTGTACTTCAAATTCATTTGCTGTTTTGGTTTCACTGGCAACTAGAAGGTGCCTTTGATCCCTCTACCATCTCTTTGTTTTTGCATTTTGATGATTTTATCATGAATTCATGTTTAATTCACGCTGAAGTGATGCAGTAAGTGGCAACACTCAAAGAAAAGATACTTTTTGCAAAATCAAACCATATTCATTTGAACTCTGTATGAACTACTTAATTCCTTTGAAGTAGAATATATTAATGAGGACAGATATTAAGAAAAAAGATACTTAGTATACTAAGTCTCATCACCTCTTCTGAGCTTAAGAGTGGAGGTTGATCTGTCAGATAAAAAGCGAGCATGCTTTTGAGTAAACTTTTAGCTGAAAAACATTAGGAAGTGTGACTAATTGTCTTGTGTTAGCTTTTTGATTATTTTTGGACAATTTTTATCTCCATTTCTGTTTCTGTGTTACATACTCAGTGATAGACATTAATTTTATGGACAAAACTATGTGCATACTTAACACGATGTGCACAAATGCAAAATACATTCAATAGTGTGGTGGTTTTCCTCTGGAAAAACATGTTGTGAAAATATCAGGGTGTTTTGTTTTGCTTTCCAGTGAATGAGATTGTGATTGAAACAAAGGACTGCATGCATTTTAAGAAATCGCAATGACATGATGTCAAAGGTGGTCATTCGCTCTGAGGCATTAGGTGCTCACAGCCTCCTGCAAGACGGGCAATGCACAGCCCAGCACTGCAGGCTGGGTAAATGTCATTGTATGGCACTGCACGTGGCCTAGAGTCCCCGTGATGCTGCCTTGCGTGGTTTTTCCGGGCTCACAGGCCCAGTGCAGTGCAATTAAACATTTCTACAACTGGCGGGTTTTCTGCAGCATTAATATTTGAACTTTTTTTTTATAGTAAGAAAGCATGGAGCATTTGAGTTTTCACAGAATCACAAAATTATATGGCTTCAAAGGGACTTCAGGAGACCGTGTAGTCCAATCCCCTTGCCTGAGCAGGATCACTGAGGGCAGGTTGCACAGGATTAAGTCTACGTGAGTTTTGAACGTCTCCAGAGATGGAGGCTCTACCACCTCTCTGCGCAACCTGTTCAAGTGCTCTGCCACCCTTAAAGTAAAGATGTTCCTCCATCAACTTCTGGACTCTATCCAGTAGTTCCTTGTCTCTGTTGAACTGGGGAACTCAGAAGGTGATGCAGTACTGCAGATGTGGCCTCACCAGGGCAGAGTAGAGGGGGAGGATGACCTCTCTCGCCCTGCGGGCCACATTCTTCTTGGTGCACCCCAGGATGCCATTGGCCTTCTTGGCCACAAGGGCGCATTGCTGGCTCATGGTGCATTTGTTGTCCACCAGGACTTCAAGGTCTTTTTCCCCAGAGCTGCTTTCCAGCAAGTCAACCCCTAACTGGTACTGGTGCCTGTGGTTATTCCTCACTAGGACCAATACTCTATGCTTGCCCTTGTTGAATTTCAAAAATTTTCTCTCTACCCAACTCTCCAGCCTGTCCAGATCTCGATGAATGGCAGTACAGCCTTCTGGTATGTCAGCCACCCCTCCCAGTTTTAAGTCATCAACAAAATTCCTGAGTTTTGACGTAGTAGGAAAAGGCTATAGTATTGAAAAACATAAATACATCTTAAATGACTACATCATTTTTTAATGGTTTTGGCATTCACTTCTAAGCACAATATCTAGAATCCTGTTAGTCATAAGGTAGCAGCTTACTATTATGAGTTGGTGTGCTCTGTTTGGGTGCTGGCCTCTCCTCCTGCTCACCAGGCCAGAGAAGAGGAGATGCAATGGGTGACAAATGGGATGATTTGAAAAGCAGACCACTGAAGAGCAATTATGGCTTCAGAGGAGAAAATAATTGCGAGTCCATAAAGCTAAATTGGATTATATTTAACTATGTGTAAATTTGATTGAACTTGAAATTTAATCTAGGAAGCATTCTAATTCGCAGATGCAATAATTTATTCTTTTAAGCAGAAATTGGCTTATTTGTTGATTTCAGGTCACTGCCTTTTTTTTTTTTTTTCAGGGTTTTGGTAGCTGTTGATATTGTAGTTCACTGTGGCCTGGACTGTTTCCTGGTTTCTTTAGAACTGTGAGCTTGTGTCTAAAATAGAAACCTCAGAAGCAGTTTATAAAATTATTGGAAACTTATTAATTGTTGCTCATAACAGCATTAGCCATTGAATCCATATGAAATTTGCTTCTGAAATAAGGCACTGTAATGAAACAAGAGGAGACTTAAGAACCAGAAGTGAACTTAAGCACATTTGAGTTTTCAGAAAAAGCACCTTGATTGACACAGGGAGTGATGATGGAGAACAACTGTTTTCCTTGTGAATATAAAAACCAAATTAAACATAAGAAATCTGTTTTCACATTCTGATGAGTATAATAAAAAATATAAACTGATATTTGTCAGTTTTTCTGAAGTTACTTTCCGGCCAAAATTACCTCCTGCTAAGGCGTATCAGTTGGACTGCTACCCCTTGGTTATGGCTTAGATATCATGTTAAAGCGTGTTCTGTTACTCGGAATCAGCTTTAACAGGCAAGTTAAACCTGTTCAAAAGGGCTGGGAAGAAAGTAGAAGAGGGAGAAAATAAAAATGGTGGCAAGGGGCCCAGAAACAATAAATGTTTGAATGAAAACACCTTTATCACTTCTACAACAGCAGCTTAAAGGCCCAAGGAGAGAAATAGATTTTGTGAATCAGGCTAAGTATTTTTTACAGGGTGCGGTATGTGGCTTAAGAACCCAGTTGGGAAAAATAGCTTTTGCAAATCAGTAAAGGAAAATGTATTTTACTGGCTACTGTTTAGGAGCAGGGAGAGGTAGGCTAGAAGACCTTTTACAGGACAAAGAACAAATAAATGTGTATGTGTGGGGGTGTTTTGCATTGGATTGAATTTTTGGGGTGGGTTTTTTTAGGTGTCCATAAAAAGCTGCATAAAGGAAGCCGCCAGCATTGCTTAGACATGTTTACTGGTTCCTATAAAACCTGTAGGCCTTCCTTATGTTTTTGAACATTATTTATTGATGTATGTTTTACATTAACTAGCCATTTGTGCATATAAAAGCATTTTATTTGTAGATCAATCCTGTTACTGATTCTACCACACGGTGACTTTGGAGAAGCCTTTTGAAATAGCAGAAAATGAATAAATACATTGGATGGCAATTTGTGTTTTGAAATGAGAAACAGAAGGTTTGATCATGAAATGATTACTGATGTCCTCCCAAAGATGAATATATAGCTTATTAAGGTAATTATGTTAAAAGGAGATGAAAATTAGGTGGAAGCTTCAAACAGCAAAAATTGGAGCCATACATGAGATCCAGCAATTTTGCTGCCAACCTACGTGACCCTTTTGAAAAGCAAGATTGCTGCCATTGCCAGTCCAGGGAAGGTTCTACCCTGAGAGCAGAAGGATGACACTGGTAGTGGAACTGCACCTTTAGCAGATAAGAGGGAGTTTTTATTACTAGTAAAGGGAGTTGGTTAATAGGTCTTAAGGAGTACTGCAATTGGAAGGAGATGTTTGCAAATCCATAATATTCTATGTTTTGGTTTTGTTTTCCCTATCTGATTCATCTTTCTTCAAGATGGACAGGAACTGCATACAGATTGGAAACAGAATAGACTGGCAAAAACCATACTGAATCTGCCCACTCATTTTTTATGTCAATAAGAAGCTGAAAAGATCAGAACACTGAAACATTTTTCATATCTTTAAAAAAAAAAAAAAGTGAAAAAATACTCTTTCTAGGTTTTTTGGCAAAATTGTATGTTGAGATTTTCCAGCTTCTCTAAATTAGTCTGCCTTGGAACAGATTCTCTAGAGCTTACTTGAAAACTGGGGCAATTTCTGAGAGGGGAATTGTCTTACTTCTTCTCCCTGCAACATAAGTGCTGCAGAAACAGTCACCATAACAAATAAAATGATGTATTACTGCTGTCAAAGGAAAATGTTATATTGGCCAAGATGTTTCCTCCTTCTTTGGGACATGTTATTGTTATTGATGGGAGCTCCAGGTGTCTGTTGCCAGAGAGTGTGCTGGGAAGCCATGTGTATTCCTCCTACTTGCAAAAGGCCATCTTTTTTACTTTGGTATCGGTTATCCTGAGTTCTGTGCATTTTTCTTTTGATCAGACTGCTTCTAAGTGTCAACCTAGTGTTTCCAGGCTGATTGCTATGGCTGCTTTAAAGATGAGTTTCCCCTTAAACAGTAGGTTTTTGATGACCTGTGACTGTGTCTATTAGCTTCCTAATGAGGCGTTCCTACTCAAGTATTAAGGGCAGCAATAGTAAAAACTGTCTACACTCAAATAGGCTGTAGTTTCTTAAATTTAGGAATGGACTCAATGAAATACTGCACTTTGCCCCTTAAAGAAAAAATGTACATGGTCTGATATCTCCTAAAATCTCCTAAATATCTCCTAAATTCTCTCTCTAAAATCTCTCTCTGATATCTCATAAATTCTCATTTATGATTGATTTCAAAGCCACTCTTCAGTCAAAAATTAAGATAGCCATACTGTGATAAGCTGTCATCAGACTTGTTCAGGAGACAATGTGCATGTTATGTGCACCTGCAACAGCCTTGCCTATGTGTTAGGCTGAGGTGCAACTGTGTGCCAGGTGGATGATAGAAGTGTTAGAACTGTACATAGTTTCCGTTCCTTGTACATTTGGTGGTTTTGTCCTGTGAGTGTCCCCACCCTGTCCCTGAGGACTGTTGCTCTGGAGTGTCAGGAATATGTGTAAAATCACCATGGTCAAACAGCAAAGCGGGAAGCTGTTTGGGTGACTCTGTCCAATAGTCCATGGGGATTCAGTAAGAAATAGGGATATATACACGGTTTCGCAGGCAAGGGAATGCAGCAGCTCATACATTGATTCAGTTAGTCTGAGGATCATCAGGATTGCAGGTTAATAGAAAAAGGAAATAGCTATTAAAATTTAAACCTTTTTTGCAATGTTGGAAGTAGTTTCTGAGCCTACTTTTTCATCGTGCATTTTAAAAATACATATGTAATCCAAACCCAAGTTTATATTGAATATGAATCTGTGCTGCTTTAGCACTCCCCAGATGGCATTACCAGACCTTGATTTCATGTTGTCCAGAGGTATCCTTAAAAAAATAACCTCTGGCTGAGTTGTCAGATTTAACTTGGGGAATCCCTACTGCCTAGGATCTCATTTTTGAACATCATTTCAAAGGGAAGGTATCTAATAGTTAGGAGCAACAAGACAGTGTTAAGATAAGTGGCAAGAAGTAGGAGTTCAGGAACACAGGAAAACTACAGTTCTTGCCTTGTTTAGTTTGCCATGTGATGGTTGTTGAGTATCTTGTTTATTAAGCTACCTTTGGAAGGATCACTCTGCTTTTTTCTTTCCAATATAAAATCTATGTCATGACAAGCTGAGCTGAGACAAGCCAGAATCCTGAGATAAACCCCTTGTTGAAAAGGTGAGGTGCCATCCTCTTGAATCTCCAGATAAATTTTCCCTTTGGTTCTTCTGCCTCCAGCTCTGTTATTTCCTTACAGGGCCTCACTTTTCCAATAAAGTAACCTTGAAGTTGCAGGTAAGATTTAGAGTGACTCATCAGTGGTAAATATTAGAGTACTATGTATATTGTGATTTTTCTGCGGCTGAAGAATGCAAAATGTTAAATCAGACGTAATCATGAAGCAAGGTGAAAACTCCAGTTATTTCAGTTAATTCTTGAGTCATCTCTGACTGCTACGCTCAAGCGCACTGACACTTTACTCCTCCTCTCCAGTGCTGGTGGGACCCCTCTGCATTCCCTGGGCCGGGGCAGAGCGAAACAGGAGGAGTTCAAAGGAGGTGCCCTAAGATCTGGGGCAAAGAGTCACTTGAGAAGCAGAGCTGTGCAGGGAACCTGGTTGGCCAGGAGTGGGGGATTTGAGAAGGGGAGATTTGAGACTGTGGCTGCTGTGTTTGACTGCTCTGGAGAGGGATCACATGAATTACATGCAAAGGGAAATTACAAAAAAAGGAGAGAGGCAACAGACTCCTGGAGCCATTCAGCCAACTCTGGGAAACCCAGAAATTAAATTAATGTGAAGAAACGGCATTATGGGTTTTACCTTCTGCTTAATGTAGGATATGGAAGGGTGTGTGTGTCAATGTGCACACCTGTTTTCTTTCTTTTTGTTTAGTTTTACTATTACGTTTAAATACTGTTACTGCACTGCCCCAGCAGCCCTGTTGCAAACTATTGTATCAGCATAGAAGTTGGCTAATCAAGTTTCAAAATTTGAACTGTCTTGCTGAGTATTTAAGCAGTGCTACATCCTCTAGGACAGATTTGTTTTCTGTTGATTTTGATGTTGACGTGCAAAAGGTGTAAAGGAAAAAAAAAAAAAAAAGCCAGCCAAACCATACTGCTGCTAATCCCAGGCTTAGTGGGTTACTGCACCCTGATAGCACCAGTGGAAAAAAATGACAAACAAATAAAGTCTGCTGGTGATTCTTCCTCTGCTGGGCCACCAAAGACAGGATCACTGTGACACGGAGCTGTTATTTCCACTTTACTCTCAGAGTAGAGGGAGAGGTATGCAGAGAGAAGTTATTCTTTAGAAGACGGTAATTGGTTTGCCTCTCCTTTTATCCATTATTGATCAGGGAGGCTCCTATTCTACAGTTTTATAATAGTAAAATGAGTATTATGGAACCATTTTATATTTATTATCGGGTTGACTTTTTAGTACAATTGAAAAAATGTTATGAACTGACAGAGGATATGCATTACTATACATTCTAAAACTGTGTGAACAAACATAAGCTTCTTCTCATAACAAAACTGTTACTGAATTAAAGTGATTCTTGCTTGAATATAAATGTAGTAAGGCCTGCAGAAGTACAGTGCAGCAGCCAGGTGCTGCGTGGTGCATGATGCAATGCTGCAGGTTGTACACGTGGAAGCTTATATTCCAGGAAAGTGCTGTATGAATGGAGAACCCTCCTGTGAGGGCTGACCAGCCTGGGTGAAGAGCCAGGCTCACGTGACTCCTCTTCTACTTCCTGCATGAGGAGAGGCAGAGCTTGGCTTAAAATTATGTGAATATTAGCAATGCATGGCT
>JAAGNO010016366.1:31444-63128 GCA_033439905.1 Ceryle rudis | reverse complement strand
ATTTCTATGTTTCTTAGGCATCTTTTATATAAATATATATTTTAAATAGTGCTTGAATTTATTTTTTCTGTTAGAGTTTAAAATTATGCACAAGGTTCTACTGAACCAATTATCTATATAAACCTAACTTTAGTAAAATTAGTAGTTGATTAAAAAAAAAAAGTGTAAGAAAGAAGCTTGTAGCAGGCATGAGTTGACTTATCACTTGCTGCAGTATAAGTGACTTTCTCAGAACTGTATGGAAACAGGAAGGTACATTTCATTTATTTTCTGGCCATGCTTATGGCTAATTGCCAGCTTGTCAATGAGGTGCTCCAAAAAGGACGTTGAATCATGACAAGATCTGTCAGTACAGCTGTGTTTTTCTGTCAGAATTGCATGAAACAATAACCTTCATGTGGTTTCAAGGTAAAACTGCATTCAAGGTCTCGCTTGCTTGAATTGGTGCCCAGGTTTCTTTGCAAAGTTCTGGAAACTTTTTGACCAACGTCCAGGTTAATGGTTTGCTGTAATCATGGATCCTGGTTGCCTCTGTATGGTTCAGATACTGATACTCACAGGCTCTGCTGTGTTTGGGGTCCTTATGTCAAGTTGGATCATAGCATTGGGAGCTGAGAGGGCTGTAGGCTACTTCATTTACACCTATTTAAGCCTTTTTTTCCTTCTCTTAAACACAGAAATCGAACTTCAGGCTTGTCTTCTTTGCAGAGCTAGATAAATATCACTCTCTTTTCAGCATGTGGTAGCTCTCACTGAAGGTATACTTACATGAGTGTAGGCAACTTGATTTATCTTCATAAATGATGATTTTTACAGAAGTTCTTTTCCTGTTGTGTGGTGCTCATGCTTAATTTATTTGGAGATTGCAATGCTTTGACCCGTGTACAGAAAATGATACCAGTCTGGAAGTCATCTAATTCAATCAGCTATAGTCTGTGGCAAGGCAAGATCCTTCACATTTGTCTGCAAGTGTCTGCTCATCATTGGCACTGCTATGATGTAAGTAGAAGGGGCACTTACAGACAAGGAATTCTGTAGAGAAACTAGGCAATTATTTCATTTCTCTTATTGTCAGAGTCCAGCAGGGTTCAAAGAGATGCGAAGAACCTTTATCCTTCACGTGTTAAAATTTTCTGCATTTCTTCAGCATGTTGTCAGCAAAGCAGAGGATGTGAAAGTTGCAATGTATTCAGGTGTGGATACATTCTGAGGATAGGGCAGCTTCAGAGAGCATATTAAACAGCTTGTCTTCTGGTACTGTCAGTCAAGCAACACACAGTTTTGTAAGCTGGTCACATATTGCTGGTGATGTCTATTAATCCACTTTCTGCTTCTAGCATCACCTGTTTTATTTTCTGTTCCAGTTTCAGACCTTTTTTTGGCAAAATCACAGGGGAAATATATTTCGGTGACAGTATATGGTAATTTTGCTCTATGCTCTCTAGCTCATTACACGATCTTTGTCTTTCTAAAACAGAGAAAGGATTTACGTCTCCTACTATCATTTCTGCCACACACTGGTTCAGTGAAAGAGCTTTGTCGTGGTTGGGAGTAAATTTAATTTTCCCTGCTGTTTCATGAAGTGTGAATCATTTTCCAGCAGATGATGTCACTGCCAATTTACAAGTTTTTCTTCCTGTACTCCTGTGTAGGAGGAATCATAAGGACTCTTTTTGTCATGATAATGTATTTAGGTGTAGAGGGCTATGTGATGCAGGAGACAGCATAAAGCTTTTTTTTTATTTCTGCCATCACAAATAGAAAGTTAAATTTGTAAGGTGGGGCACAAAGTGCTACATTCAGTCTTTGGGTAATGGGGAGTGGAGGATTTTGTCCAGGTTTGGATCTTGGATACTGTGAAGACCTGGCCTCTGTGGGGTCTATGACTGTGGCTTGAACAGTGAAGAATTTTACACCCATAAATTTTGAACTGTGGGTTCCTGTGAACTCTTCTTGACTCCTTGCTCTTGATGTTTTACTGGGAAAATGCATGTGATTGTTTCTGCTTTCACTGGCTTCCTCAGCTTTTCAATAGGAGGAAAATAATTGGTGAATAATGCTTATTCTTCCCATACAATTGATACTGTGAAAAGAACAGTTGCTCTTCAAATCATTTTTGTATGACACAGGTAATTTATGTATATATATATATTTGTGAAACTAAAGTATGCAATCCTAATAATGTTAATGCATAGCACCTATGTGCTCTGTGTGCCTTGTTAACCTCAACAAACAGAACCACAGAGCACTCTGAGCTGAACTTTATCTCTCTTTTATAGGTGAGGTTAATAAAGCACAAGTTCCTGGACAGCAAAATGTCATCACAGCCATGGTCTCCCTCCTAACCAAGGGCCTGCTACTGCAGTGGTCTTCAAATAGAAAACTGTGAGCTGTAGCAGGAGGGACAAGCCATCAAAACCACTTAGCAGGATGGAAAATCAGCATGTATGGGAAAGTTGTCAACCTAAAAGGAGCACGTCAGATGAGAGGTAAGAACACTGCGTAATTAATCCTGACAGACTAAAGGTCATTCACAGATTATCAGTGGTTATTAGCCTTCAGAAGCAGCTGTTAGTCCTTTTTTGTAATTCAGACATTGTTATGTAATTCTTCTTTACATATATTTCATGCACGCACCCTTCCTCAGATGTATGTGGTCCCTTCATGTTAAATTCAGTATCTAGCTCTTGTCTGGTCTTTGTATGTCCCTCATTTGGGGATTCAATGTGGAAGTCGGTAAAAGGTATAGATTGATGGGAATTATGCCTTGAAAACCTGAAATAGGAGCAGGTCCCAACAGATCTATTCTCTTCCAAAGGCCTCAGTCTTAACAACTGTATTTATGTACCATCTGGGTTTAGATGGTTGGCTCGTAAAGACATATATAAGCTTGTGCTGAGTGCTTGAAAATGGATTTAAAACTCCATGGTCTCCATCCAGCTAGCAGAATATCTGGAAATTATTAAACAGAACTATTGCAAAATGTTCCTATTAGGGAAAAAAAAAAAAACCCAAACAAAACAACCCAAACAAACAAAAACCAAAAAAACCAAAACAAAAACCAACCAAAAAAAATCCAGGTAAAATTCCTATTTGCATTGAATTATATTTGCTTGGCTTTACGAGCATATGCAATTCAGCTAAGTTTATTTACTCTTGGATATATTCTTTTCATGTCTGAGGGCATGCATGCCTTTTAAATACATTTGCTTGTTCCCGTGATGATGCCAAACTTCAAAAGGGTCAATCTAACTTCGTGACAGTGAATGAATCTTCTAATGCTTGGTACTTCTGTAAGTGCCTTTTAGGCAAAGATCTAGCACATTACAAAAATTGCACTCAAAGTATTACAAAGTATTACGAAGTATTTGTAGGCTAAAGAAATACAATTTTACTGGTAGGTTGCTGATAAATGGAGAGAGGCAAGTGGTGATTCAGTAATCTTGGTAAGAAAAACCTTCATTTATATTTGGGTGCAATCCCCTTGGAATGAGTAAAGTATGTCTGTCCCAACAACTCCAAGCCCTCCTTTTCACTCACGTCCAGTGTGCTCATTCATGACAGAAGTTTTGAGGAGCCCTACTTTTTTTTTGTATTCTTCCTCTAAGTAACTCAGATCATCACTAAGGAAGATGTCTCATTGTGTTAATGAATAGTTGCTTTAATACTGTTGTCAGCAAAATGAATCTACTCAACAGAGTGTGTGTGGGATTGCCACATAATTGCCATGACACATCATACCCAAGTACATCGTGTAAGCCAACTTGCTATTGCACCTGCGCCTGAGCATCTGCACTTCTGAAGGTGCCTGTAAACACAGTGCTTTTTCCATGCATCTTTGATTCCTTTTATTCAAAGGCAGTTCCTAATTACAGATAGTTCTCTCTTACTTTTTTGCATATGTATTTGGCTCACAAGCAGTGGGATAGAGTTCATCCAACATCCAGTGTACACTGCTGGTGCAATTTCAGTCGTGGAAGAGTTGAGTTTTTGGCTTTCTACAGCCATGTGTTGGCTTGTGCTGGTTTGTAAGACACATTTGTAAAAAACCCCTCAGAAACTCATTTATCTATATCCAACATTTTTCTACAGTTTAGGTTGCGCAAAGCATCTGGTTTTATTCTAGGTATGTTTTGTAGATGCATGTATTAGAAAATCTAGCCCAGTAGCTCCTATAAATTCTACTCTTAGTTGAATGACCAGGTCACCCACCATAGGACTGTATTGTATGATATGATTTCTTCATTTGCTTTTGATTTCTCCTTTCCTTTCGCTATATTATTGGATTTGTAAAACATAAATTAGTATATTCACAATGTCAAAATATGGTGCAATTACAGAATCTTGAAAGAAGTTTCCTTGCTCATAAGCAGTGAAACATGTTACTTACATTTGGCTAGATAATAGCTTCTTTCTCCCCTTCCCTCCCCCCCAGTAGAAACTTTTGCAGATCTTTACAGACATGGTACATTATAGAAAGTGTCTTTTATGTCTTACAGTAGCACTATATGCTACTTTTAAAAGAATTCCTGACCCAAAGGGAATACTTATCACAACCTTTGAATTACAAGGCAAGAAAGTAATGTTACTACTCTTTCTACATGTTTCATTGTATCTCCAGAACAAGCTAAGCCATCAGCAGCTACTCTGTGGCCATCTAAGATACATGAAGTTGAAACAAGGCAGCCCAAATTAGATCAAGTCAAGAGCAAGTGAAGATTTATTTTTTTCCCAGAAGTTAATTTTGTTTCCATACGATTTTATCCCTTTTTTTTTCAGGTTGTGTTTTTGTTTGTTTGTTTTGGTTTGTGTTTTGGTTTGTGAGAAGGAACTGCCCTGGCTACTGTCATTTGACCCACTTGTATGTATATGTTATGATTCAGCCTTTAATCACACCTCCCATAGGACTTCTTTTTGTTCTGATAGAAAAGGTGAATGCTGCTTGATTATTTATTAATAAGCACATGTACTACGATGCAAAAAAACCCTATTAATAATTCCATGGTTTTCTCAGTGATGCTCCTCAGTGCAGTGCCTTATAGATGCTAATTTTATCTTCAAATTAGCCTGGAGGGTAAAGTCATGGCAAAGTTCCTGTTTTACAGATTGAGAATTCAGATGAGATATTAAGGCCAGAAGTGCCCACCAGTTGTTGGCACCTCATCCAACCAGTATGTAACATCATCTATTTATAAAAATGAAATAATGCTTTAGTTGCTCTCCAGTGGGTCTGTGGGTGCTCAGCATTTCTGCTGATTAGATGCAGTGATTTTTGGGTGAGTACTTAGAAAACAACCATACACAGTTAAGTAGTTTCCTCAAGTTCTTTACATACCTAGCCTCCACTGCAGACAAAGGTATCTAGGTACTTTGTAGACCTCAGTGACTTCTCACAAAAGATTGATTTTAAGTTATTTGCTTGATCTTGGAAGAAACGCTATGGCAGAAGCATGTATGGAATCTGAGTTCTCATGGAAATGCTGACCTCTCATAAAAAATGATTATTCTCCTTTTAAATATTACAGTCTTATGTTTCATTCATCCCTGTGTGGTGGAGATGTGATCAGAAGATGCTTCTTCAACCACCTTGGATTTTGACCCATGCTTTGGGCAGCACTCTCTGTTTCCAGTCCCTTTTGTAGCTGTGCTTTTTTGGCATGCTCTGGCACTGCTGGCCTCTGTGTGATGAAGAATGTAGGTCTTCCAACAGGAGCCATCTCTGTGTGTCTGGAGGATGCAGAAATGGCTTTATTACTCCTGGCTTGAGCAGGAGTGATAAATAATTGGAATAATGGGTACCTGGTATTTCATAACCTGGGATTTTATGGTTTTGATAAGTATTTACAGACTGCTGTATTATACTTTACAGGGACTTTCAGTAAAACCAAGAATAATTGCCATGTAACTTGAAGCAGGGGAGAGCAACAAGGCATCTTGGCCCAGTGGAGACTCTAAAGGTGCCTTTATGAATGTTCATGGTACAGTTGTGATCAACATATCTGAGGTATCATCCAGGGCTTTCATGATCTCTCATGAGCTTTTACCTCTATGTATTGTTTTCAGAAACCTAAAATGGCACGGTAGCCATACACTGATTACAACTTTTGCATGGATTAGGCCAGCTATTACAAGGCAGCACTGAGCAACAGTGGCCTCTCTCTAATGGGAAAGAATTTTTCCCTGCTGTGAACACTGGGCTTGCAGACCCCAACCAAGCTGAAAGGTATTTCTAGAAGAAAAAAAGGTACCAATAGAGTTAATGGTGCAATGGTCTCAGACAGAATAAAGTAGTGATGGAAAAGGCAGGCAGAAAATAATTTGTGGGAGGTTAGCTACAGGAGATGAAGTGATAAAATGTGAAGAAACAGCAGGGAAGCACCTGTTAGTGCTTGAGATTGGCTCTGTGAGGGAAAGCTAAGTAGATATTGACGTTGGAGAGACAAGGTGAAAAGTATAGTCTGAGAAACAGAAAAGGAAGCTGAATGGACATGTGGTTAGTTGGGAATTTTTTGAGGAGGAAGACTAAGACAAAAAAAGCGCATCAGGTAGGTAGCTATAAGTCTATAGATGAGTGATAGTTCTGACAGCTTTGTAGCATTTGTAAGCAATAGAGAGTGAGTTTGCAGAGATGTGCAGGAGACATGGGAGAAGATTTGATAATATTTGGTAATTAGTAATAGACATCATCCCAAGTCTCAGTTCTTTCAAAGCAACCAATGGAAAAATACTATTTTTTTCCACTTTAAAATGATATGTTAAAGCAAACTATGCCATTCTAGTGAAGTCAGCCACACCAGTCAGGCAAAAATAAGACAGTGCTGAAGTTTTTTTTTATTGTAGCCCACTCATCAGGCTTGCAGGCTGCAAATAAAGAGTGCAAATAAAGCACCAACTTTGTCTGTCTCCTGGATAGTAAATGAAGTTGCCATCTGCTATTCTGCATCTTTTCTGACTCTCATTGAGCCCAGTCTTATCCCTGACTGAACTGAGAAGCTCTGTCTCCACTAAAGTGGAGGAAGAAGGCTCATTCAGGGTCTTCAGATTCCTGACACCATCTGCCAGTGAGCTCTGTGGTATTTATGCTCCTTTTTCCCCTTAGAAGCTTACTTTGGGGGGACAGTAGGGGTTTACAGCTTGTCTAACCTTCTAATCCTTGTGACAGGAAATATTTAGTTTACAGAAAATGGAGCCAAAATTGCCTCACATTTCAGGCAGGAGCTGATTGCACAAGGTACTAAGCTGAAGAGCCACGTACAAGGAAAGGCCTTGGGACCCATTTTAGCACTGCTGATGTAATATAGCAGAAATATGCTGAGGTGACAGTGATGCATGGAGACGTCTCAAAGGAGAAGAGGGGATATTTCTATCACCCTCTCTGGAGAGATACCAGGAAGAGAAAACTCTCACTTTGAGTGGCATAGACAGTCCAGGAGAAATGCTGGGCCTCTATCTGTGTTCTTGCCTTCTCTTGGAGGTTGCTTCAATGGTTTTAATGCTTAGAATGGTGTGGTATTCCATGCTCCATCCCCACCACTCCTGCCTCATGGGGCATCTTTCCTGCCTGGGCCTGATGCTTTTGCAGGGATTCATACTTCTTCCAAGGAAGTAGTCAAAAGCAGCTGATTTGTTAAAAACAGCCATGTGACATTTTTGAGTGATAAATGTTGCAAGAACAGGTACCTTGTACGTGACTGACTATTTTCATGGTTTCATAGTCTTACCTTGACCGTGTTGCACTTACCTGTGAACTTAGAAATGTTGCATCTCTTTGTAATGAAGAACATAGATTCTGAATATTTTTTTTTAACGTAAGAGCACTGTAATCTACAGACCACTGCTCTAATTTCAGTCTGTTGTCTTGCATACATCTACATGAACTTTTCTTTACCGAGTGCTCCATGAACTAGGTATTTTTAGAGGACAACCTGCTGTTCATCCTAGGTAATTTTCAAGCTCCTTTCTTTAGCTTAGTCCTGTTAAATTGTGTTGAGCACAATGGGTATTACTGTATATCTGTAAAATGAGTTGCTTTTTTCTCATAGCAAAGTTTGCGTTAAAAGAAAAAGGCAGTGGGGGTCAGGGTATTCAAAGCCTGGGGAATCTTTGAGTAAAGTCGAACACAGTGGTGGTGCCTATAAACTGTGAAAGGGCTTTTACCAATAGTTTACCTCCAGTGTCTGTGGAAACAAATCCTCTTCAGTGTGATATATGAAAACATAACCCTCTGTAGTATAGAAATCAATGGAACCATTCATATAATAGATGACTGTTCAGGCTTGTGCAGTCTGCTGCTCGAACATAATTGGCATCTGTGTAATAAAATACTGAACACCAAGGGCAATGTTTTAGATGTTTATGAGTCATCACATGGTTTATTACAGAACACCATGACATATGACTGCGTAAAGCAGAGTAGTCTAACTAGCAGTTGACTTAGTGTTACAGTATTTAATACTGTGTTAAAGAAATACAAAGATTTGTGTTTAACTAACATACCATCAAAATCAGTTATTGAGGGTCTGACGGGTATAATAGAGCATCAAATTGGCAAACCAGTGGTTTTAAATGAAATCCTTAAGTCCTTGCTGAAAAACACAGATGCAAAATACGGGGTTTAGAGTGCAGCGCTGGTGACAAGCAGAACTGGCTGAACAGTTGCATAGTACATTGTACATTATAAGCTCTCCCGAATGGAGCCTGTCTTTTGCTATATGCCTACATAGTGTTTAGCACAGCTGGGAGTCCTTATCGCAGCTGAAGGCCTCTCTAGATGCTACTGTAAAGTAAATAATAATATATTTGTCAGCTGCATGTCTTAAGCACGTTTATAAAAAGGATCTGCTTGGTTGGCAATTGAACAGGCTCACAGCCTCTTGATCTTATTCTGCAAGTCTTGAGCTCTGCCTGTTTAGAGAATTATGGTAAAATGTCTTCCAGAGCTCTCTAACATAATGACAGCGTTGTTTCCAACACCCAAAAAGCAAGTTTAAAGGTAGCTCTGGTCTGACAGCGTACTGCAGTCTGCAATGTAGACACGTTAACGTGAAGTGTTGTGCTTGCTTTGTGAGATGCTTCTCACAACTAGAGTTAGGAATTGCTGTACACTGAACTGCTAGAACTCTCCTCTTTTCTCAGCTCCACTCACTTGACTGTCTAGTTTGTCACCCTTCATTCAACTGATTTTTGACTGAAGCTAGGGAAAGCAAGTGAATACAACTCCACCTGTAATCAAAAGTGAATGTGTGTGCAACGTTCTCTTAAAAAAAATAAAAACCCACATAGTTGGCTGCATGTATTCTGTTTCTTTTGCTGAGTAACACCACTCGGCACCTCTGTTTCGCTCCACACCATTCAGTGACTTGCCGGATTGTGCTATTTCTCTTAATGCTTTTGATTCTACCAGAGCAAATGGGAAAATAAAAAGGTGTTCTGCCTTTTGAATGTTGCATTAGCTATGCCGGTACTTCTTGCCCTCCACTCCAAAAAGGTGGCTTAACGACACCAGCAAATTAATCAGTAGACATGTGGTACATGCAGATTATTTTTAACTCACAGGGTCTTAATACTATTCTTTGTCTGTGTGAGAGGTGGGTGTCTGTCCTCTTCAGGTGCTTGAAATTTCTCTAGAACAGCTCAGAATGCATCCTATCTAGCAGCAGATTTATTCTTTCTTCTGTCATTCATGTTCTAGATCCTTAGTTGTGGTGATTCTTCTTAGCCCAGAGAAAGTTTGAGAGCAAACTTTTATTTGTAGCAAATGTGCATTCTACCTTTTATTTAGTGGTTTTTTTTTTTCTTCTTCATCTTTCTTCTCTCCTTCCTGTTTTGATTTTGGAATGGGTCAATTTATGTCATAGCTTTGAGTCTTTAATTTCACCATGAAAAATCTCCCTCCTTGGGTAATGCTTCTGTAGATCAAGCTTTGTTTCACTGTTCTGTAGCTATCGTTGGCAAATGTATATTACAAGTTGTTCTCGGGGTGCAGATGGGGGTGAAACAGAGAGAGGGATTGAGAGATCAGGATTACCTTCATTCTTAACAGTAGCTATCTAACATGTGATTTTGGACAGTTGAGACGGGTTTTCAAAGTGAGTGAACATAAGCAGACCTCTTGACAATTAGGAAAAAAATTGACTTTGGGTAATATGGTTCTTGCCCTCTGAGATGTGCAAATAGAAAGTGCTATTTCAGTGCTAAAGATGTAGAAGTGGGGAAAAAAATATTTAAAATAGAAAATTATCATCCATTCATGGAAAATACTGACAAAGCTTGTAGAATTGAAGGATGAGCCCCATGGTTCCAAGCTGCACAAGGATGTCTTGGTGGTGCAGGAAAGCAGGTGGAGACAGATTCCCTAAGGTGTAACTGCTTTGCTATATATATGAGCACTGAGGTACAGTGAGGCTTGGGATAAGTAAAAGGGAAATAAAAACATGGTATTTAGATATTGGCAAAAGATGATCTGCTGAAACTGCTCCTGGATGATTAAAACCCACTAGCATAATTCTAGACCTCAAATACAATGTGAAGGAAATACAGACAAAGCTCCAGCAGTTTAAATCAGGTTGTATCTGGGCCATCAGTACAGTCCAGCTGAACATGGTGCTGTGATGCAACCCCATGTAAACTTCATTGACCTTGGAGACCTAAGCATAGGATCAAGGCTTCAGTTTAGAGCCACAGTAGGCTTGCTGGGGAAGGTTTGTAGTTCTAGAAATAGGCAAGTGTTAGCCGTGGTATAAGGGGCAAATCTGATGAGATGGTATGAGGATGCAGTGTTATCTCATGCTCTGGTGGCTTGTACTAGTGTGAGGGCTAATTTCCCTTTCCTCTCCTGGTAGTCTGGCAAGTGGAGAATAACAACCAACTGATGTTAACATCCAGCTGCAGTTATTTGAGTCATAAGCTTTACTTGGGGTTTATCACTGCTGAAAATTGGCCAACAGACTGTATGATCAGCTTCCTGGTTCTGAGGAATTGCCAAACCTGATCCAAATGAGACCACTGAATAGCACCTCGGTTAGAGTGCTCAGTGACCTTTCAGTTCTGCAATGTGGAGATGGAAGCTCTATCCATTTAACACTGCGTGTTTTCAGCTCTTAATCAAGTCTTTAGACTATAGAAAATTCATGGGGTAATATCACAGTAGAACTTCTCCTGGGACTTCTTAATTTTCTCTAGCATGGAACATATTCTGAGAATAGGTAATTCATAGCAACATATTCCTTTGGGGGCTAATCTAAAATGAGAACAACTATGAGAAAAAATGAAATTAAAGTGAAAATAAAATATTTTGAATCTCAGAAGAGATTTGTTATGGATTTGATCCCAAGATAATTTTGTATATTTGAACCATTCTTATTAATTCAAAGCTGATTCATGAGTCTCTAGTAGGAAAGTGGAGCTAATAAAGTGAAGGTTGGAAGGGTGGATTTTTCTCAAGCAGCTTCATACAATGGGGATTCCTGAATATTTTCCTCAACACTTTAGGCTTCAAACAGAAATGAATATACATATATTCATTATCTGACTTAGGTAGTAAAAATAAAAGTATGAATGAGGATACTTCCTTTCAGTAGTCTTTCACAAAGGTTGCTTTTTAGTGGTATTAGAGCCACCTGGATCTTTTCCTGTGTGGCCTGCCCTAGGTGTTCTTGCGTTGGCAGGGAAGTTGGACTCAATGATCTCCAGAGGTCCCTTCCAACCCTTACCATTCTGCAAGTCTATACTATTTATTTTATGGTGTTACTTTCCTGGCCACATGTGTAGTGCAGGTTTTAACTGTGATAGCAACAAGTGAAAATATGCTAATATCTGTTGCAGTGTCGAAAACTGAATGGTAAAATAGCCATTCAAACAAAAAGCAGATTTTGTAATTTTTTATTTTAGTAAGTGGCAAACTGCCATTGCTTTTTAGGTCACTATTTGCTTTCCCAGACTAGGAGATTGGGAATGTCTAGTGCACTTCACCTCAGGATTGGAGGAATGGGAATTTTGCAACCTGCAAAGATTGCCTAGTGGAAAGGAACTGACTGTTTATAGAACTCTTAAAAATGTTCTTTATGGACTGGTGAAACCTTGACAAAGATTCCCAATGCACACTTAATTTGTTTTAAAGTGAATGATACAGTATTTTTTAGCAAGCAGATTCTGTGTCAACTCGTGTTTCAAATTTAGTTTAAAAATACCAAATAACCCTTTCCTCTTATTGTTTTATACAATAGCCAGCCTAGGGAAAGGGTTCAGATACAGACAGAGAAGTGAGTTTCTTAATATCACCTTGTGTTCTAACTCCATGGACAACCTAAAATCCATTTTTTGTCTGTTTTTTACTGTTATGAAAAGATTGTGAAACTGATTATCAACTGATGAGTTGATACCCAGCCCTGCAGCTGTATCCCCTAAACATCAAGTGTAGAGGGACAGCAGCAACACAGGACTGAAGCCTGCAACCTTGGCCACCTCTTTGCCGCTTATCGTCACACTTCTGGTGCATTGATAAAACCAGGGCTGAGAGTGACAGTGGGGGCTGGAATTGGGAAAGGGTTTCAGCTATAGGATAAGTTTGTGTTTGCCTTTTTCCTTGTTTTCTTACCTGAATACAGACTGAGGCATAGCTGGAAGAGCTGTCAGGGACTGTAAGCTGATCTGGTTTTCCATGGGCTTAGAGGGACTTTGTTTCTGCTTAGCGAAGAGTGGCATGCCACAAAAATCATCAGTTGCTAAGTCACAGGTCTACAAGTAGCTGGGATTAGCTTTGATTCAGTGCTTCCCTGCAATGCTATAACTCAGTGTAATGGAAAGTCTTTGGCTCTGCTTTCCTTGGTGATGTTTCCTTTATGTCACAAGGGTCCTTGATGGGGAAACAGCGTCTTCTTGCCTCTCTGCACCAGCAGTAAGAGATTGTCTTGTGTGGAGTCCTTGATAGTCTCCTTCCTGACAGGTGTGGAGGGTTTTGTGTTTTTGAAAGGAGGATTTGTTCTTTTGACTAGTTCTTTCTTTGGCGTGTAGGTTCTCTGCATTGTTTTTTTCCTGAGCTTATTGCTAATAATCCTCACATATTCAAATCTTTGCTTCCCTGGAAGGATGACATGTAGCTTTTTTTTACTTCTTGTTGTTGTTACTGTTGTTGTTGTGTTGCTTCTGCAGGTTCCTTATCCTAGATAAATCACATGCTGTGCAATTGTATATCTTGTATCTCTGTTACGCCGACCCGGCACGTATGCTTGCTAAATCCTATCTTTCTTGGAGCTGAGTTCTCTCTGCGTGCTGCCAAAGCAAGGGAAGCACTGTGAGGTGTATGTAAAAGGCCTCTTCTGGCTATAGAAAATTCCTGCAGATCCTACCAGCTGGTTCTTCAGTCTTCTGTGGTCATTGATCCTGGGGTCCATTCATATGCCAGAGTGATTCCAGCTGCCAAAATGTCGTTTCTGGTGACTTTGTTTTTTTAATAACTCAGTCGAGTGTATAAGAAAGTCTTATGAAACTTAATTGTGACTTGAGCGTCAGTTCAGGACCACCTTTTAATTGGTTTCTCTGGGACCTGAAAAATATTTCCTGCAGTTAATTGTTGAAGTGGGGACAAATGCTATAGGATTTTGTGGATGCCTAATAGATGTGTTCTAGAAAGTTTACAGACATGAATAATCCCACAGTTTGTGCCACTCTCTAATAATTCTTCACACATTATATTTGCCTCTTTCCTTTTGTACTTTCTCATCTAGTAAAAAATTCAAAGATGAACGGAAAGAATGTTTAAAACAATTGAAGAAGATACTTGTACAATATACCCAGGCAGTTTTCCACAGGCTGTTGGGAAGTGCTCTGAGAGGCACTAAAAGAATGCAGATCAGCTTGAAAATTGCTTGGATATTATCACTGAATATGGTGTCTATCTTCTTCTCCACCTTAAACAGTTGTAATGCCATTAAAAGTCAGTGTGCTTCTCAGCAGAAGTAGTTGCGTTTCAGAAATGAGAGGAGAAATCGCTGTGTGTGGTTGGCAGATGAGTTTGTAATATGCTTGGGGATTCTTTTCCACGCTGTAAATTCAAATTACATCTCATCATGTGCCTAGTTAAAGAACAGAATATGTCACAATAGAAAAAGAGGAAACCAGGGACAGATTGTGATCCTGTTGGCAATTATCTAAGTCTAGACCTCTTTACTGGTATTTTTTTATCCCAGGATGAATGAGAGCAGGGTACAGCGTTTTTGGGGAAGAAAGCAAACAAACAAACATCCCTTACTCATATTGGAAAAGTTGTGAGATAGCAGTTCTTTTATTTCAAGTGATTTAAAAACTAGGAGCAAAGCAAAATATGTGAAGATAACTAATGTTAGAAACAAATCACCACATGTAGCAGAATGGATAATCTCCTATATTTTCATTTCTGGTTTTGTAATGGTTTCTTTTCAATCTGTTGCTTCCACTGCCTGTTGCACATGGCTTTCTTTCTGAGTCAGAAGGTTTCATGATTGCTTGGCACTGTTGGCCAAGCACCGCGATATGAAGCATGGGAGTAAGAGCCTGCCCAGGTTCTGCCAGTGCTGTTGTGACTCTAAACCCCCAGGTATAGGATCAGGAAGGCAATTTACTCTTATCTTGTATCACTGGCCATACTCGCCAACAAAGGCAAAATATAGCATATTAATTGCCTTTAAATAAGAAAATTTAATGTATAGTTCCAGAACACTGTCAATGAAATAGAAATTGAACTTATATTCCAATAAATAATGAGTGACGTTTGAAGAAATGACAGAATCTAACTAAAAAAAAAATAAAATTGTAGTGAGCACGTTCCCTACAGTTTCTCCATCTTTTTTTAATCTTTCATTATTCGTATCTAGCTTGTTATCGACTTTTTGCAAAAAGAGGTGTGTTTTAACAGAACATATATAATAGACATTTGCATAGCAGAGTACATTATTTGCTATGAATGGAATTATACATTTGTTTATGCCATCTTGGGAATGAGTGTGTCACTTTTTCTGGGTGTTTCAGTGGCAGAAAGCCATCCTAACAGCACCAGCAATGACCTCTGGTACTTTATAAAAGGAAGTGATGAAAACTTTCTTGTCGCATTTAAGTGGCAGGAGAATTTAGGTATGTTATCCAGAATGCAATTATTTAACTTGAAACACAGCCAAAGCAGCGAGACTAACAATGTGTTTTATCTTATGAAAAGATGGCATGGGATCTTTAATGACCACGTTTTGTCGGGATCTTGGATTTATGACGTCTCTGAGAGACAGTTCTTGTGGTGCCATGCTGAAAAAGACATAATTAGAAAATCCGTATTTCTGCTGAGTTTTGTTTCAACCGGCCTTTTGTAGAGACATGCATTTATTCTGTTTTATTCCTAATCTGTTCAGTGCAGCCTTGTGATGTCGGGGAGCTAGCCTTGGGAGGAAGCAGCTGGTCTGACCCCATGTCATCCATTGATGGGGAAGCTGTTTCCCTGGCAACAAAAATGATAAGAAACCAGAGAACAGCTCTTTTCCAGTTCATGTTTCTTTTCACTTGGTGTTACAGGCACTCATTAGCTTCTGAGAAGGAATCATATAGCTCCTATCAATCCAAGCTAAAACCAAGTGAAACTGTAAATGTCACCACAGTTTTCAAGGTTGTGAGCTTGTGAAGCCTGCTGCTATGAACCTTAATTTTGTATTGGAAAATATTAACAACACTGGATTTTTTTTTTTTTTTTCCCCATTTGGGGATTATTCATAGTACTCTATAGAAACAAAGAAGTGAGGAAAAAGAGTAAAAATTACTGCACGGTCTTTGCCTCATGCTTTGTGCAGAATGCATTTGTGTTTCTAAGAATGCAGTTTAAAGGGAAGTTTTATGACTCAAGTAGGGCTGTAGAGCTGATGTACATGGTGAAACATATACCTGACTTCTTATTAACATTCCTGAAATTTTGAATTTCCTTAGGAAAAAGAGAAGTTGAGAGACAGGAGAAGATGACAGCTGGGTTGGCATAAGAAATTGACAGCAAAGGCATGCTGGTATTTTGATACCTGTGCAAATAAGACCTGTGAGTTCAGGTCCACTACGCCTCATGTAAACTTTCATCCAGGATACTGTCATTTCTCTGACAGGTTGCAAATGTTTTTCCCTTGTAATGTCTTACTGAAAACAATTGCATGAGTTATAGGGCAATATAATAAGGAGGCTAGAACTTTTTAACATCAGGGAAGGGACTTTCTCCATCTATTCTTCTTGGTAGAAGAAAAACTAAATTTCTTGTTTTCTAAGGTAGGGTTAAGAAATACAGATATGCAACACCAAAGCAGGGAACCAAGGAATCAGTAAAAGAGTAATTCAGCAGAATATAAAACAGGGTTCTAAGTTTATGCTTGTACAAAACATTTGAGTAATTTAATTCATTAATTCATAAAGTTAAGAGTAATATTCCACACACCACACGTACCCACAACCCCCCAAATGGCATCACCTCAAGGGTTCTGTGAGGCTTTGAGGACTCCCTGTGAGCACTCCCAGAATAGCTGCTCCTCCATCAGTGTGAAGGTCCTACTACCTGGCTGTGTGTGTAATGGGCTGTACGTGCTTTTTTTTCATTTTGTTATAGCCTCATCTTACTAAAGTAAAAATGGCTGTTACTTTGTGTAATGTTTCAGAGGAAATGTACTTTCTCCTCTTCTACAAGCTCTGTGAAACTGTACTTATGCCATCTGAGGATGAGCCCAAACTGGAAGGAGTGGTGGAGTTTAGGTGTGTTGGATTTCATTCAGAGTTACTCGTGTAACAGGCAGAAGTCTGAAAATCATTATTGCCAAAGTATGACTGAATTTAGTGTTACTGTCGGGGGCAAATACACAGTGATTTGAGCCTCATCTGATGTAGCTTGGTGTGGTTTTACAAGTGGCTACAGTTGATTGCAGGACCCGAGGGACTAGTGTAAAAAAGTTCCTTGCAAGGAGAGCCTTAGACCAATAGCCCAAATCCAATATGTCTGGTTTGAGAGTGTCAGAGTTCAATACACTTCTAATATTCAGGCTGAATTTCTGCTGATTCTGGGGGTAGCTTAAAATTCTAGGCAGATTTATATGTAAGATGATGCTGACTGACCAGGTGGAATGAAATGCAGGGAATATGTTAACCCTCCAAAGATATTCTCCATTAATAAACTGAACAAATAAAAGCAGTTATAGCTGTGAATAGGCACCATAAAGATGTAATTTTTATAATTTTTTTTCAATAGTCCTATGCTTTCAAGTGATATTTTGGTTACTAGCTATAAATCTTTATAATGTCTATCATGCTGTTGTAGGCAACATAAATACCGCATATATTAATGTTTCAACATCTACTGCTCTTGCAGGAACTCCGTGGCTTTAACAGACCACCAGTCTGGTCTTTTGAGATTGATAAAACCTCGTCTATGGCTGTATTTTTTTTTTTTTTTTCCTTCTGTGAAGTGTTAGGGCTGTGAAATAGGTGTATATGAAAGGCTGCTTTATCTTGGATTGCAACATGACAAATTCTTATGCATCATCAGGCTCAATTCGTGTGAAACTAAAGCTCTTAAAGCCTGTAGATGCTGATCTTCTTCAGAAAAGATAACATCCATCCTCCTGCCCAACATGCAATTTTTGCTGCAGTGTCATTTCATGACCAGGCATTTTTCAAATTTACACTTTCATGGGGCTTTGTAACAAAGAATAAACACCAATTAGCTGTATTCAGTTAGAGCTTGTCTGTTGATGGGAGGTCTGAGAGAAGATGGCGTGTCAATAGTTTATAGTTGTGATTCACTGCAGCAGTTCACTTAGTCTATAAAAACAAAAGTAGCATCTGAACATGGGAGAAAAGTAATCAGAAATAGCTGGCGGCCAAGGTCCTAGGAGCAACATGTTAAACATTAACCTTTTATTATTACAGCTGTGGCTTTTCTTCAGCGAAGTACAGTAGTCTGCTGCTGCTTTGCTTTTGTTCTGTTTCAAACTGCAGCATTTTGATGCATACTTTCCTGGGTGATGGAATTACACATTCTTCCCTCCCAAGTGGAAATGTTGTTTCTTATAGTTCCAGTAACATCTCTACAGAGACAGAGGCAAGTCTGATGTTTGGGGTTTTTATCTAATCTCTTCCTAGGAGTTCCCAATATAAAACTACAAATATATTTGCTTTCCTATGCCTGCCTCGTAAACCATACTGCCAAATTAAATGTGATCAAAAAAACCCTTCATAAAAATGCAAACATAATGTGTTACTTGAAAGGCTTCCAAACTCTGTGCTCTGCTTGTACTTTAGAAACGCACTGTAGATAATTTTTTCTTATTATTTCAGAGGTATAATCTGCTAGGCAGTGATCAAGGTAAATGCCTGAATGCAGCACAGCCACTGTGAGACTGAAAGAGGTGAAGATAATGGTGTTGTGCATCATGTATTCTGTGGGGTTTCAGTGACGGTGGAAACCTGTTTCTTGCTCTATTTGTTATTTGCAGGAATGGCTAGCCTGATAAGGCATGAATCATGTCTTTCTTCTTCCTCCTTTGAGTTATACTCAAAACCTCAAAAATCTTAAGCATAGCTTTTGCAAGAGGGCTGGATATCTCAGAAAATGTCCTTCAGGACTGGAGGAGCTGCAGTCTCACTGCTAGTGGCTCTGCTCTGAAGCTGCTCCGCTCCTCAGGTTTGTCATACCCTGTCAATAAGGGACACTCGTTGAGGTCAAGCGAGGAATGCTGGTGGAAGTAGACACCTCCTGAAGTTCTTGACACATCTTGAGGTCCCATGCAGTTCAATCTGCTCTACAAATCTGACCTGCATTTTCACCAGTCGTGGTAGTGCTGGATGAGTACATTAAACTGCAGTTTGTAAGCAAAAATCCCGTACAGGGGCACCCTTGACGCCACCTTTCCATTGGAGTTGGAATAACTAGAATTGCAGCAAAAAATGCAAGGATTCAACTGAAACACTGAACCTGTTCGCTAAACCCCTACCTCAGGTTTAATCAGAGATAATTATTTTGAACAGAACTGACTCAGCAAGCTACAGTGAATGTTGCCACAGTAGATATTAAATTTGAACCTGTATCAAGTATAGAGATACACAACAAGGTTAAAAGTGACACTTACCTGTCTTTCTGAGGGTTGAATGAAAGTCCAGCTATCTGTGGAAAGTATCCAGTTGTCTCTTCCTTCCTTACATGTTTTTTTCTGATACAGAACTGCATTTACAGGATAGCTGTTCATTACATGAGCACTTATCTTGCAATACAAGTTAAACAGTCCCTCAGATTTTGGAAACCCTCTGGGCACTAAACTGCATGAAGTCTGTGTCAAAATGACAGTTGAGAGATGAAAGAATTGCTCTCTAGCCTAGTGTAGGAATGATGTGTAATGAGATGCAATTTGCCTAAATGCAATTGTACATTATGAATGTTACAGTGCAGCTATCAGCAGAAGTCCTGCTTTAAACAGTGATGGAGACCTGAACTATGCCAGCCCCAAACCCAGCTCTAAAAGAGGAGACTGGAGTTATTCATGCCAAAAAAGATTACCTGGTCAAGAGCCTTCACTGGAGCATTAGTAGTTCAGAAATACTGCTGGCGCTTGGCAGGTCACATAGACTGCCCTTGTTATAGATTTTTATGCAGGCAAGCTTGAGAGGAGGGAGAAATCTTACGTTTCCTTGTGGGAGGTGTTGAGCTAGAAAGGAGTTGAGCTTGGATTAACAAGTTCATAGTGGGTGGAGGTGCACAGCACCTGCATCTCTGTTAGCTTCCATTTGAAGCTCAGCTTTTGGAAAGCTCTCCATGCTACATCACTTCCTTGGAGACAGAGTTTCAAAAAATAGGTGCTCAAGCATCAGAAAAAACAGAAACATCCAAGATGAGATTTTTATGCTGGATTTGAGGAAGACATTTCATATGCATCTGCATATGCATGATTTTTATTTTGTTGCTGTTCTAGAAAATATCTGTAAACATATAAAATCTAATCTAAAAATCTTAGAAAAAGCCCAACACAGAAATTTTTGAATTGAAATGCAACGTTCATTGGCATGAAATAAGATGTGATTTCCAAAAAAAAAAAAAAGAAAAAGAAAAATCCCTCTTTAGACGGTTGTCCTTATCCACTGAGACACTTCTGATCCATGAGCTCTTTGATTCAATTCACATGAGGAAAAGATGCTTTCTAATTACTGAGAAATTAATTTGAAAACCAAAACTCATACCCTTTTTGCACACACTAAACACCCATCCTGTCTTGCACAAATTAGCAAACTGTGTGTGCTGCCGATGGGTCCCCATAGGATAATTTACAGATACACATGAAATTATCCATTTTGTACACGTTTCTAACACAGTTTAAAGACCCAGAAAATAAAATATAGTGGCTGCCTATGTTTGGGGTTGTGGGTGTAGAGGAAGTGAAGTACTTGAGAACCCACTGTAAACATAGAGTGGTTGGTGATGTTACATTTCTAGAGCATGTATACTGACCTAGCCATAGGATTTACCTAGGCTCCACAGGGATCTTTGTGACTAACTTCTTGAATCTGTCTATTTTTGTGTATATATATCTAAGAACACTATAGCTTTGTGTGCTATTTGAATACCTTATAAATTACTTCAGCCTGTTTTAATTGCATTTTTCTCCTAGACTGTTGTGTATTTACAAAGTAGGTAAGGGGAGAATTCCCCAAGGTCATCTGGTCAAACACCCGCTTAATAATGAAAGATTATTTAATATACTGTATTTTCTAGTGCTTGTGTTGGCTTTTTTCTGAACACCTCAAATAATGAGGTTTCTACTGCCTATCATGGAAAATTATTTCACATGGTAATGGATCTTGCTAGTTGGAAGTTTTTGTTATTTGTTTTCTAAAGCCCTTTATCACCTTTCAAATACTGTAGTGAGTCATATGCTGTTTGATAACTGTCTTGAAACATCTATAATGAATCCCCATCTAGAAGAAAAGCATGAATTTCAGTAAGATGACGATAACTAATGATAGAAAATTGAATGAAGATGGAAGGATAAGGCTGAACAGTGTTACAATGCATATTTTCTATCCATATATTCAGTTAAAGAAAAGGACAGAACAATTTACTTCTACTTCTGGCATAAAGATACTCTCCCCCTCGGTTCCGCTTGTTTCTGATCAGAACTAAAGCACATGGATGGATAATTCATCCAATTTTTAATTTTTTTTTTAAATACCACCTCCCTTTCAAGTTCTTTAAATCAATGAATCTTTATGAAATCATTTGAATTTAATAGGATTATATATGCTAATAGAAATATAATTATTTGAGACTATTCTGGGAGACTCTTGTGTGTCCTTTTTTAACGGCCAGTTTGAGCTAGCTTAAGAAACTTGATGTTGTACTCATTAGAGGACTATTCATATTTAAACCCAGTCTTCCCTAGAGGATTATAAGTGCACATTCACCAGTTGATTTTGATAACGTTGGGAATGTTATACAATGACAGCTGCAGGGCATGAGAGGGTCACAAAATTATATCCTAGCTATGATTTTTTTTAAGCTTTATACAAAATATAGTTTGTAGACTAATTCTATGATGAATTAATAGATATTATGGGGACAGCTTGTATGTGTTGTTGACATAATTGAAAGAAAAGAGACTAAGGTGAATTTGAAGGAAAAATTTGAAAAGGTGATATACTTCAGACTGCAATATCTCCTTTACCTTCCGTAGGTCTATGCAGATCTGTATTAGCCACAGACCCATCATCTTTAAAGGGTCAAGAACAAGAACCCGGGAAATGCACACTAAAGAAACAGGGCTGGGAGTGATGTTTCATCTTGGTTTTCTTGCTAGAAGTGGGGAAAAAACATTTTGCTTGCTTTACAACACACTTACTGTACATGAGACTTGAAGTACAGATACCTTTAAGCAGGAGCTATAAAGGCAGAGCTGCAGATATAGTTGGTGAAGGGAGAGTTTCATATGGCTCATGATGCACTGGGATGTGGAAAAGGGAATGTGAGGATTTGAAACCTTTGTGTGTAGGGGGAATTGGAAGAGTGAGGAGGGATACATGAACTTGTTGCATGGCACAGCAAGCTGCAGTTTAGCAAAAGGCAAGCAGGTAATCTGTATGCGAGGGGGAGGGAGCGAAAGGTAATGGAAAGGGGGAGGCCTGTACTTAGCCTGTCTTTGACTTTGCCTGAAGGTTGATGTCCCTTGGCTGAAAAAGGAATGGTTTTGCAGCTAATCTCATTCTTATGACTATGTCCTTGTGTATGTGAGATGAAGTTAAATACCTAAAAACAGCAGCAGTCATATTTGAGGAGGCCTTTATGGTATCCTATTCTGCAGTTTTCATTCATTTAAATACACCGAGTGATCTCTACACACAAGAAACCTTGAAATGCAATGTCTGGAGCCTTTGACCGAGTCTTTGGCCAGAATAAATGATGCCAGCTGTAATGGATGCCTTGAGACCAGACAGTTTTCTGCTGTTTGGATCAGTTCATGAAAGAGTTATAATAACTTCACATTCTATAAATTATTTATTTGTTTTCTGCAGTTATGTTAGCTAACAAATTAATTTGCAGACTATTCATAGGAACATACTGAAGAGAGTATTGAAAAGTCTTCCTTTTATTTATGGATGTAAATCAAATACCTGGATCTAGGAGGTACACTCTGCATAACAGGCATAAACAGGTTATTTTGTTCACTGAATAGATTTAGGTTACCTTGACTGAGGAACTACAAGTGTTCAAGAATCTTGTCATGATCTTCAGATTAAAAATTGAGTATTTTCTAAGAAAAAAAAAATCAAGACTAAGGGAGATGCCATATTTGCTGATGTATTTGTTATGAACTATTTAGTCTTTCCCCCCTAAAAAAACCACTAAGGCAGGAGGGCATAATGAATTATGAAGTATATTCCTCTTCAGCTTAAGAAAAGCCTAAATGTGTTGTTCTTCTAAATACAATACTGCTGGTTGGCAGCTTCTCTATTCTGAAGGCTGAAGGTCAAGAGAATGCATTATTTATCTGGGTGATATTCACTGTTTTTCCTGAAAATTATAGTGTTATATATGTTTATATATTTGTGTGCACATATATACATATTTATATATAAAAATAAAATAATGTAGATTTTTTTTTTCCTTATGAAGTAAAAGTGGGAAATGCTGAGTATTCATGATGGTGAAGCAAGGGGAAAGGGCAGTGCTTTCCATGAAACTTACTGGAATTGAAAAACAATTTTCAAACTGTGTCAGAACAATAAAAAGTATTACTTTTGATGGTTATAGATAGGAATATTGGCTTATTGAAAAGATGGGAAACAGATAAATCCTTGAAGAATATCAGGGAAGTATTGCCAAGCAAATGAAGATGAGTAATGTCAGATAATGACTGTCAAGCAGACAAGATGTAAACGAAGCTGAACAATGTTGGATGATGATTGTTAAGTGGACATGAACAAATCAAGATGAATGATGAGAGACAATGAATGTTGAGTAGGCAAGAAACAAATGAAGATAAATAATGTCAGGTGATGTTTACTGAGCAGCTAAGAGAGAGAACAAAAATGTTTTCTTTTTCAGGTCGTTTACTTACTGGATTCCTGCATAAAGCCCTTTCTGTATGGGCTTGCATTATTTACATTTAGAATAACTGTCTGCTGTCTGACAATTAGATGACCCCAGAAAAGCTCCTGGTAATGTCTTTTTTTTTCTTTTTTAAACACTGCAGATGTATGCTGTAGTCTCCTGGTAGCTGACCTCCTCCTTGCATTTAGTTACAGTTGAGATATGCCCCTTGTAGTGAGCTCCTCATTTAAAGAATAGTGTCATGCTGTGGGTGCTAAAGGAAGCAGAAAAGCTTGTTAATGCATCTTCCTCCCATAGTAATTGCACTTTTTGATGGAAATACGCAATGTCTTTGTTGGATGGACCCACCTGCAGATATTATTGCTGTTTTTCTATGCTTGGTATTTGCTACCCAACTGGATGGAGGAATGGTGATTAATTATCAGGAGAAGAAGTGTTTAAGGTGTTTGTAGCATCTTACGTGATGTCAGGAAGGAGCATATAGCATATATTATGAAGCTTCTGTACATGAGCTGTGTAGGAAGATGCAGGGAGCTTTATCTTTCCCATCAGATATGAAAAATTGGCCCAAACACATTCTGTGATGAGTGTGTGATTTGAAACCAAATCCAAGTCCATTCTTCCACCCTAAGCGGTGTTTTGACAGGAGGCACAGATGCACAGTCCATTGTACCCTAATCCTGCTCAGCTCTTCACTCTTTCCTTGTCAGTAAAAGCTCCCTTAGCAAGGAACCAGACCAGATCTTGCCATTTGTGAACCTTGTGAAACAGGCAACATTGGGTCAAGTGTAGTCCTGGAGCTAAAGGTGCAGCTCCAAGTAGAACCAGTTAGCAGTGGATTTTCCACTGTTTTGAAATTAGATGTTTTACATTTTTAACTCAAGCTTGATAACATAGCCAGCATACAATTATAGCTTTTATACTTTTTAGTCACTTGAAATGTTTCAGAATTTATTATAACTATTTAAAAGGCCAGGACTTTAAAACAAAGCAATTCTGAAATGGGCAGTTAATCTTTCCATTTTGAAGTTGTGAGAAAGGGTTGTTTTGCCATTTATGTGGTTTCTTTTTATAGTGTTAAAAAGATTTTCTTTCAAGATTGTTCGGTTAGTCATTTTTGATAGAGAAAATTTATACCAAAGCTATTTTTTGGCCAGTTCTCAGTCATTACAGAGAATATTTATTTTAAGGGTCATTGGCTCCCTACATTACTGTGGAGCACTCTTTATTAAATATTCTTTATGATTCACTGATATCCAGAGGCTGAGTTAACTGTGTCCGTTCTCCCTGTGGCCTGCCTACTGGAGCAAGTACAGTGACAAATTTAAATGGCAGTTAAACATTTGGCTATAATCAATATATTTTGTATATCACTCAAACTGAAAATCAAACTCCTGAAATAACCAGCTCAGTGGAAAGAAATCAGTGTTTATTTTATTAGCAGTGAACTTTAATTATTCCTTTATCTAGGTCTATATATTTATGTGTTTTCATATAAGCTATTGTTCTGTCTAACTTTGTGCAGAAGTAGTTTAACATCAAAACATTATGAGGTAAGTACATTAATAAATTAGGAAATTTTCAAAACCAGTTACCTAGTTAAGCTGGCCATTTTAAAACACAGGTGCCAATTAACATTGTGGCTGTCATGTAATCTCCTATATTGAAATATAGCAGCCAAGAATATGGCAATTATTATCTACTATGAAAATGTTAGGCTTAGAATTTCATGCCCAAATTTATCTTTTGATGTGTCTTTATTCTGTATAGTTGAAAAACTATGGAAAACTACTTTTTAAACTGTTAACTCTTAGAAGCAATATTAACCGAAAAAAAAGGCTAAGTAGTCTTTCCTCCACTTAGTGGCAAAATATGTGAATATTTGTTTGGATTACAATGAACACCAATGAATTATAAAAGAATCCTTGATGCTACTGCGGCTGCAAATTCCCCAGAAGATCCACATTCATTTTCCAGTCTGAGGAACATTGATGTAAGTGCATGTAATATAACACAGGGGTTTGTCATTGGCTTAATTTCTGCCAAATTCAGTATCACTGGGCTCACTTCCCATAATTTCTTGTTATCTCATTACATCCTTACAAAGGACATAGCCTTGAGTAGTACAAAATGGACTTTCTTAGTTCTAATTTGGGCATGTTAATCCTTTCAAAGCAAGGATTTTCATATGGTGGGTTTCAGGACTCCCAGTACAGCAAGAGCTGGTTCCATGTCAGACCCAGTGTGGTGGACATTTTCTTTCTTGTTCGTGATTATATTTTGGTTCAAAAAAGCACCGATGACATAATTTTTCAATATTTTTAGTAGCATCCAGTGAAATCACAAAAGTTTTTGGTTTAGTCGTTTTGAGGTTTGGTGCAATGAAATTATACAGCATTTTTCCTCCTAATACCACAGTGTGCTATCAGCCTGCCACTCAAACTTTTAAATCTGAATATCCTTCAGCTCAACATCTTAGACAGGTTTGTGAATAGAAATTTAGCTACATGTTAGGAATGTCACTGATCACTGTTTTCTGGGTTTTGTCTTCCTTTTATCTTTTTTGTATTCTTTATGGCTCTTAGATATTTCAGGCCTTAGAACAGCTAATGTAGGAAAGTTAAATACAAAAAAGAGGGCAATGTCTAAGTTTATGAACTTAGCATTCCTATAGTTATTGTATAACCTTTGATAGATATGCCAAGGTCTGTAATTATGAAAGCTATTTATAAATAGCAAAATTAAGTGGATATGTATGCAACTGAATCAACAGTAAAATGTTGACTTATACTTCAGTTGGTACAGTGTCACATTCTTTTATTCTGTAGTTAAAAGCGCTTTGGACTGCTGCTGTTTTCTAAGTTTTCTGTGTAGCTTTTTTCCACACTGTTCTTGCCACGCCATGACACTCCACCTCCCTGACACCTGTAAAAATAAATGAGTTTTTATCAATTATCACTTCAAATATCATCAGAAAAAATGGAAATTAAACAGTCCAAGCCCTCAAATGCCTCAAACCATCAAACATTAACACCTTAGGAAAAAAGACTATTTTCTACCTTAACCAGCTGACAGCATATGAAGCAAAAGAGGGAATAATCTAGACTGCAGTCTTGGAAGACAAGTTCATCCAGAGGCAGATTTGTTTGCAAAACCACAGCGATTCCTCTGATGCAGAAATTAGCAGAAATTCTCTCTGTATATCTTTTGTTGTGTATGTACTCCTGATAAGCCTTCATTCTAACTTTATCTGTACCCCCTGCAATTAGAGTAGCAACATCACTTATTACTGGCTGGTATCTGCCACTTCAAGGGATCTTGAAGAAAAGAGCAGATGACGACATGCAAACAGGACTTCCCATGCTAGCACTGTTGAAGCCACCCCATGCAAGTGATTAAAATTAAACGAATTCTGATGGCCCTGTCATGGCGATTGCCTGCCTCTATGAAACTAGGACTAATGAGGTCTTGATACTGTACTTGTTACTCAGGCAGTGTTTTAATTAACTGATGTGTCAGGTCCTTAATGCTTTATCCTCAAGCACCTTCTTTCCTCTATAATGCTTCCCTTTAGCTTCCAATTTCAAAATTGATTACATTGAATGCAGGTTCCTTTATTTTGTTATTAAAATAATCTGTGCTATTAAGATAAATGGAAGTTGTTTCTTTTTTTATTATGTGATGTTTCAGTGCCTGCTGTTGGCACTGTGAAATAATAAACAATATTTCCCAATCTTTTTCTCAAGTTTTGAAAAGGCAACATGATTACAGTCAAGATGCATTTTCTTTATTCTTTTTGGGGGAGGTGTTCTTTTCCTGTGTTGTAACTGGTTCAAGGTCATGTCTACCAAACCCTTGCAGAAGAATTTTTTTTTAAGTAGCATCTGTTCCTTCCAGCAACTTGTGTGGATTGCTGTGGGAATGAAATTTCTTTTGACTCATGTCCAGTTCCAAACGTATTTGTGTGTTCTTCTCTATTAAGAATGGTCTGCAAACATCTGAATGCAAGGTTTTTTTACGATAGCCAAGTGATTTACCTGAGACATCCTCTTTTCATACTATAAGCAAATCAATGTTATGCCCTCGAAGTCACCTAAATCTCAAAATGTAGCTCTTTTATAAACTTCTAAATTGCAGAAAACAGCTAAAACATTTTTTTCTATGCACTGGAATAGTGTTTTGTTGTACAGATCAAAATGAAGCTGCCTGATAATGAGGCTAGCCTAAGGTTTCTGGTAAAGTTTTTTTTCACTCTTATTCAGCTAATTCACTGTCGGGATACCTTCAGACTTTGGTGGCCTTTGTATTATGACTTTATTATTTTCTGTTCCTTATAGTGTCTGGAATTCATCTTTGTGAAACTTCACTGACATCTGTGGAATTTCACATTAAAAAAATTAGTCATTTGAGGTTTACTGAAATATTATTGTACATTAGATATGATCAAAAAGGTCAAATGAGCTTCTGTTTTGAGAGATTAGCTCCATCATATTCCACAGCATATTTAGCACACAACAAGCTCAATAGGTTTAGGCTCCTAAGTAGTACAGTTGCTTTTAACTGTTGACACTTATGTTAGCTGGGCGAGGTAGATGAATGAAAGAAATGTGAAGTCTTAGATTTGGTATGAATATAGGGTCTTCACAGCCAAGGATGCAACATTAGAAGGTAGATAATCATTTTCAGTGCTAATGCAGCTCTAATAGCTGAGACTGTATAAGTGACCTTCCCTTCCTGTCTCTCTGGGGCTTGCTTTCTACAGAAATTGGAAGTAGTAGGACAGTCACAGATGGTGCCAGCTGATGTCTCTGTAAAGCCCCAAATCCAGGTCTGCTGAATACTAGCGAGTCAGCTCCGCAGGTTTCTGTCATGTCTAGCCAGCTTCTGTGAGTTGGTGTCTGGCTGTGCAAGGAAGCCCGCGCCTGGCTAATGAATCTGAACAATATGGCAGATGTAAGATGACCCCTTATGTATTTTTGTTCCTTCCCCAGCTGTGTTCTCACAGTGGTGGTTTCAGTCAATTTTGTGGGTGACTTTAGCTTTTGCATTCTTATTTTTGAGCTTGCTGTGGTTTTTTTTTAATTTCTGTATCAGAGTGGCAATAGTGCTGCAAGGCAAGTCATTAATTCAGTGGTATTTTTTAGTTCAACACTTTAAGTGTTCTTAAGAAAGTATGTGCAACATTGATTCTCTTTACAGCTAAGATGTAAGATTTTTTTAGGTCTCCTAAAAGAAGTCATTACCACCCTGTAGCAGTAGACCACAGTTCAACAGTTGACATACTTGGGTTTTCACATGGTACTGGCCATGTTTCTGAAGACCAAAGCAGAACTTCATCTGTCAGATCTTCTATGGGATGTTCTCAAAATAAGGGCAATCTTTTTTCCCTGTGGTTTGTTCATAGTTTTACACCCATGAAGCCAAAAGCCTACTTGTCAGGCTTTCCTTTCTCTGGATAAATGTAAGAGTTAAGATGCTTTAAATGCTTCCTAGAGGTATTTGCATCTTATTACTGCATGTTGCCTCTCCAGTCAGGAAGCAGAAAGTAAGCCAATCAAGCCATTCTTGGGTTTGGAATGAGAGAGATGATATAATCTCTCTTTCCTTCTTGTGCAGCAGATTTCCCCACCGCACAGACTGGTCTCTGACAGCTTTACATTTTTATTCCCCACACTGGATGATTCCCTCCCCCTGAGAAGTAGCAAAACTGACAAAATTTGTCTTTCTACTATTTGTTTATTAAGTTGTTTGCCCAAAGACTGTGAATTATGATCTCCTGACAGATGAAAAATGTCTCAAGTTTATTTTTGTACCTCCACAATTATTATCATTATTTGATGGCTGAAAAGGAGAAAAAGCTTCTAGTGAATACTTGATCTAGGCTAAGATGTGGGCAATCCTTGATATTTATTATTATGGTGTCCAGGTACCTCAGATATTGGGATTTGATTTTTGCAAGTACTCTTCAGAAATGGTTTCATTTCTTTTTTATGGACAATAAAAGTGACACAAGTTTTACTTAGTATTTTCCCCTTAATGATGCATTTTATAGCTGATAAAAGTCAAAGAAGAAAAAAATGGAACCTTAGAAAGGCTATCCAAGGTGTAGCTTTGGACAAGGGCTTGTTTGCTTTCCACTTTGCCAGGTGTTGGGGGGAGATGATGGGCTCCGAGAGTTGCACGTAGCATGGTGGGCTGCGGGCACAGCTTTCTCTGTCTCCAGGATGGAGCTAGGAAATTGTACAGGCTTGTGAACAGCCTGATAGTTTCTGAGGCTGCTGCCAGCTGCTATTTAGAAAACTTCTGCAGCTCCTGGCCTCCAGGCTTTCCTATAGCCATTTGTGCATGGCAGTCCCATGGCCAGTATTGTAGATACTCAGATGCAGACTCGGGTTCCTACCTGAATTCATATGGTCAGAATACATGTACATCACCCCTGAGGTCTGCTGGTTGTTCCTGAGCTTCTTAAATTTAATTGAATACTGATTGCCACCCTTTGGTATGTGGCAGCTGTCATCAGGTTCCAGTGGTCCTAATACTGCAGATTGGTTATTCTCCCATCAGAAAAGCTTTCATCCCTCTCACGTGAGCAGAACTGTATCCCTGCGACGTTGCACCGCATGCCGTTGTTCCATGCTGGAGGATGTGATGAATGTGCAAACTCTCTGGTTTGTTTGATTTCATTTGAAAGAAACCCCGTTTGCTTGCATTGAGATTACTCTGTGATGTGAAAGAAGAAGATGCTATGTGCAAACATTGGGGCGATTCACTTCAAAGTGGAACGCTGATATGGGCACATCCAAAAGGGATGCCATCCTTTCTTGTGAGGTCTTTGCATATTAGTTACTCTAACAGCTTATTAATTCTCATTACAAGAGTCATAGTATTGCCCTCATTTGACAAGCACTGTGACAGTTATGTTGTCATACAGTATGTATTAGCAGAAGTTATAAGTATATAGCTATCTCTATATGTGGAGTAACTTGACCCTCAAACAAATGAGACCATCAGAAGAAAGATTCGGAATTTGGTAGGGAGACCAGTTCTTCTCCAGTCCCAACCATGTGGTCCAATCTCATCCTGTGTTGGGAGGGCATTAGCCTGCGATAGACAGATGTATACATGAAGCACTGAGCAAGTCTAGGAAAGACAGCTGATCAATAAAATGTTGCTTGCTAAGAGCTTATATTTTATTTTGCCAGTTAATCTTGCTCTGTTTGAGTAACCCATCTGTTTTGCAGTTTGTTGTTATCACATTTCCTTTCTTTCCAATCTAGGCAGGGAATTTAAGAATGTAATTTTGGGGGAATATGGCATAACTGGTCTGTCTCATATCTACCTTCTCCTTCCTATACATCATAAAAAAAAGTGGGAGTGCAGGTAAAATCACTGCTATTGACTCAACCCCTGGTAAATCCAGAGCAGCCTTTTCCCAAGCAGTTGGGTTGTGACTCTGCCAACCTGGATTACTGCTGACTGAGAGTCTGTACCTTTTGAATTACATGGCAATATATCTCATATTTAGCCTTGCAAAGTGCTGAGAACTGAAAGAAGATTATGCAGCCTTACTTCCTCTCGGATGTTTTGTTATTAATGAGTTTAACACCTCTGGTTAATGCAGGCTTGTTTAGTTGTCGTTAGAGACATGACATCAGTTCAGACTTAAGAACTCTCAAATTATTTTGTCTGTCTCTCAGGTTAACTGGGTGATTACAGATATAAATTGTAGGTCCATCTGATTCATCAAGCTAATTAATTGAATTACTTCATCGAGTTTAGCTATGCCAAAAATATTAGATGGCAAACTAGGTACTCTGCTGAAAATACTTAAAATACTTACATAACACTTCATGAAACACTAATTTTTCAAAAATTAAAAACTATGCAAAAGAACAATATGCTGAAAAATAGATCATTTTAAAATCTGATTTAAACATTTACTGTGCAAGAAGCCCTAGAAAACATACTCTACACTTTCCAACATTAGCTGAACTAGAAAAGAATGTGAAAGCAGGATCTAGTGGGTAATATGCATAGGAAAAAAAAAAAAGCATGTATCTTTCCAGGTCGAGGTGGGGTGGGAAGCCTTCGTATTTGATCAACATGTTT
>JAAGNO010016366.1:0-28374 GCA_033439905.1 Ceryle rudis | reverse complement strand
AAAAATAAAATAATAAATTAGCAAACTGGTTTCAAAATGTAGCATTTATACAAAGATTTTTTTTTTTTCCAAAGCACCTGTATATTTTTGCACTTTAATCCTTGCCTGAATAAGCTGCAGTGGGAAACACAAAGACAGAGTCAGCTTCTCAGCTCTTCAGTGAGTATATCAAACTACTGCAGATCACATAAGCAGAGGATCTAGCCCAGAGTCCTCAGCTGCTCTAGCAGTTTTCACAAGGGTAAAGACATTTTCATTATCTGCTGCTGTTTGGTAGGATGACTGTTTACTGTGATGCTGCTGGCTGACTTGAATCTGTGGTTGCAACTCAAAGAAAACAGTCAGTGCTGTTCACGAGTGCACTTTGTGCCAGAATAAAACTGACTGTGCCATGATACTCGTCATTCCCTCAGTGGAAAGAGGACTGGGCCTTTTGAAAAGGTATCCTGTCATTCTTAACATTTTGAAAGGCCTCACTAATTTTACCTGTTGAGGATACTTAAAGGTGATCCTGCAAAGAATAACAGAATGACATAAAATTTGTGCAAGGAATTTAGGTAAAATGTACTATCATGAATATACTTTTACATTCTTTTATGCAGAGAACAGACATTCAAGGGACTTGAATGTTTCAGGATACTGAAAGGAGGTAAAATTCTAATAGATATTGTTTAACGTAGAGTTTAAACCTCTAAAATCACTACTCCACTCTACAAAATAATTTAGCATGATTTCAGCTGGTAATCAAAGGTTTGTGGTTGGCATTTTTTCCCAAAAATCAAACACCACCACACAAATGCAATTAAACCAAAACAATCCATCAGAAGAACAGTATGACGTTTGCAGTTACTTTCATGGACTTGGAATGTCTGGGAGTGATCCCCAGTCAAATCACATGATAAGGGAGTTGCAGATATGGGTCAAAGCAGAAGTCTGTATAGTTCACTGCCCTGTCTAAAACAGAAGCTACTAGCAGTTTTACAAAGAAGAGTTTAAAAATTGAGTAAGCATATTGTGGCACTTGCCCATAATTTCTCCTAGTCTCCAACATCTCTGTGTTAATAACGCTGTATAGATTTTACCCTGGAAATGTGTGTCACACTGTAGTTTCCACAGCACTGTGGGGTAAGGATTCTCCACAGCCTACATAGCTGTTGTGCGATCAGTTAACACCCTTTTGTACCTCCTGCTACCTGCAAGCTTCACTGATGCCCTGCGGTGGGAGGGATGGTGAGCTGATGGGTCTTCTTTGGCTTTATGTGCCACAAATGATGTTGTAGACCACCACTGTAACTCCCCATAGACATCTCTGTTTCGGGTTGTAGACCGCAGCCCATTTATTTCTCCCTTATGTGAAAGTTGTCCTGGGGTGCCAAAATGTAGTCCCCAAAAAAGGGTCCTTTACCCAGTGTGCAAAGCCAGTCGTCACACAGAGTTGAGATACTTGATTTCAGTTCTGCAGAAATGGGTGCTAGGTGATAAATCGCAAATCCAGCACACTGTTAGCTCAAACAGTAACAGTTTTCTATACAGTACAAATAACAAAGAAATTATCTATGATTGGTTATGTGATTTTACATCACAAATCATGCATGCTCATCCATTACCTAATTCATTATACAAAGGTTGTCCTACTTTTACATTTAAATTCTCCTCCTAGAGTTGTGGGTATTAGTATTAAAATCACCACAGGTTATGAAAGGAGACCTCAATGTTTTGATCTTTGACCAAATCTGTCTCTGGTTTATATAAAGAAGCTATAACAAGGCATTATCTACAGAAGTTGTCAGAATTTTACTGGGTTTAGATACTGCTCTTAATTATTTTGTCTTGTTTATGATTATTTTAACCTTTGAGGTCATCTCATCCTTTAGTCTTAAGGGCCTTCCATTCTCATTATTCTGGTTTCAGACCAGTACGTTATATGTTTATTCAGCCTTAAAAGTTTAATTTAACTCTATCCATTTGACATCAAATACATTCTTGTCACTCTTTTCTAATTTTTTTTTTTTTTTTTTTCTTTGCTTCTGCTGTAGCCTTTTGGAAAGGGAACACCAGGACTTGCCTGCATTATTTAAAATCCTGGCACTCTGTGGGTATATACAGAGACATAATGGTATTCTGTGGGGGTTTTTTTTTCCATTGTTCTTTTTCTAGTAATCTATATTGCTTGCTTTATTGATTGCCTCTCAGTAAAAGTGAAAGAAATTGGTATGCTTCTCTAAGGTGCAGCAAGAGTAAGTATAATTGATGCCTAATTTCTCCAACATCCTTGTTTATCCTTCCTTGACTTCAATTATTAATAATGAAGCCTTTCTTTTCTTATCAAAGATAGATTTAGGTAGAGTAGGCTTACTATGTTTACTCTGGAATGGGGAAATCTATAAAGAGCATTTCAGGAGGTGCTCTTGTGTTTGAACATAAGCACTAATTGAACGTCTATTATTTTTTTCTGGAGACTGCTGGTCATTCTTTTTCCTGCTTTCAGTGATGGCAGATAATGTGTCAGAGAAAAGCTGCGTTTGATTTACTGCATTCTGTTCCTCTTGGCACCAGCAATCAAAGAATTATCATGTCTCCTTTTTACATAGAGGACTCTTTTTTTTTTGCAGGAGGACTTTGGGCAAGGAGTGGGAGGGATCCCAGGGAATTTCAGGTTTTGAGAAAACCTGGCATCTCCCTGCAGTGAGCAACAGGAGTGGTGCAGCTTGTTCTGCGAAGCAAAGTGTGGTAGAAGTCCTCAGCTCAGGCAGTCTTCTCCCACCCGTGAGCACTGCAGCGATTCTCACCTCGTAGCAAGAGGTGAGAAGCAACTGCATGTCCATACGCTGAAGCTGGCCAGTCTCGCATTGTACCTGCTCCAAGTGGAAGTGGGAACATAAGGAGTACATCCACTCCAGCTTGACAGCCAACCCAGTGATGCGTGTAGAAGTGGTGTGTGGGCAGTTCTGGAAAACTGCTGGCAGCAGATGCTTGGCTAGTGTAAAGCATTTTTAGCAGTCCTGTGACAATCCATACCAGCTGAGGATCTGATCCTGGTTATGCAGTTGGGACTTCAGATGGCTGTCTGCACTGAAAGCAGTTGAATTTCCCCTGCTGAGCATTTAAGAAGAATCTTAATCCTTTCAGAGCCAGCGTTTTTCAAGCCTTGCGATGACATGTGCAAATTGTTCCATTCACTTCACCAAAACTAATCATCAGATTTAAAACGTTGCAACTGACGTGAACAAGGAGTTGCTATATCGCTAATGTCTCAAAAAATTGGAATCTACACAAATAGCCAAGCCACAGGGCTTTAGAAATGCAACAGCTTTCTCAATAAGTAGGATGTCATTCAAGTCATTGTGTAACGTGGACTCTGTGCAAAAATGTGGTTAGTTTTCTAAGTGACTCAAGCATCTTGCTGCTGTTTTGTATGTAAGAGAGAAAGGGGCACAGCACTTTCTTCATACTCCTTTGTAAGAACTTCTTACGAAGCATTTGTGCCTCTAATTTTGTCAGATTACATTAATTAGCAGTGAAAATCACTCTCAAAAAGATGTATGCAAATGTTTTGTACAGACTGCTTGTACTTGAGATATTTGTGGGATGACTCACTTTAATCTTGGGTTTTACAGCCCTTCCTCTTGTAAGTAATTTTTGTTGACATTTTCAATGTCTGCTTTCCCTAAGAAGTAATGTCAGAAAACCATGAATGAAGCTTTAGGCAGTTACATTACTTTTCAGCAGTAGTGGGAAGAGTATGATGATAACATTCACAAAAATTAAAATTCAGCTATGTAGCGTTTTCCACCTTTTCATGGTTACTTTTTTGCGACATGATTGTCAAACATAAATACGACAAATTGGTGGGTTCTGAAGGTTTTCACCAAAAACGTATTCCTTTACTATTTTCTATTTTTACTGTTTTTAAAATGTTATTCAAATTAGGTTTCACTATTTTAAATGCATGTGTTTCTGAGTAGCTCATTCAGGAAAGAAATAACACTACTCAGCTTCATGGAGTACTTGGTGATTACACGCTCCTGAGTTTACAGTTCATAGCAAATAGATGACCTACTTGTAGAAGAAACGTTCTCAAGAGTCCTGTGAGTAATGAAGTGGGGGAACAGTACATGTTCATAAATAGAAAAATAGCTAAAATCTGATAAACAGAAATAATTAACATTTCTGTTCACAGAGGTAATTAAACTAGAAGGAAAATCAGTATATAAGATACTTGTAATAAAATATTATTCTAAACTAGCTAATTATAGTTTCCATGACCACTTTAAGAGTCTGTTCTAGGGAGCTTGAAGGTTGGGTGCAGTTTGTTTTTTGGCGGTTTTTTAAGCATAAAGTCTGAGCAAAAAGGAAGGGACAAGACATCAAGGGGATGTTGTAGTATCTATCAGAACCACTAGAAAACAAGTCATTTGCATTTAAAGGGTGTGAATCATCTGTGGTTTATGACTGACAGTTGAAGGATCATGGGCTGTCAGAAGTAAACAGGGTGGAGCTGATAGCTGCTTAAAAAATAACACCACCAAAGACAGCTTGAACTGGGAAATGGAGGAACGTGGAACGTGATGTTTTCTAACTATACCTAAGGAATACAGGAGGTATTGTCCTCTCAGATTATGGTTTCTGAATATTAGGATTCAATGTGTCTCAAGATTAAGGTGTAAAATACCATAGTTGAACAGGAACTGCTATGTCTTAAGACTGAAGTATTGCAGGTCATAAAACTTGTAACTGCAAATTAGAAATCTTATTTTAATCTGTTGTACAACCACTAATTCAGGCTCTAGAACGTCATCTGTGATGCCATTATTACTGCTGTTCTTGATGCCTTCAGCTCTCTTATTCCAAATAGCGCTCAGCACCCATTGCTGCAGCATGTTCTCTTCCACTGAAGCTCTGATGACTGAAAATCTCAAGCCATCAAAAATACCCATGAACACTCAGAAAAAAGGCCTGCAACTCTACAAGTATAGTAGTACGCTTATGCCATAAATTCAATATATGTAACAGCTTGTAAGGCCTATTTTAGGCATGATGTTCAGATGCAATTTAGGAAAATGCAGCACTGAAGAGAGGAAACCAACGTCCTTTTAGGACCAGTAGGAAAAAAGGGATGGAGGGTGCAGGAGTCAGAAGTTTCTGAGCTAAATAAATGCTGGAAGGGCAGTGTTTTTCCCCACTGTGAGCTTTGCCAAAGGGTGCTAAATAAAATCCGTTACAGGGAACATCATCTGTTTTGTATGGTAACTTGCAGTATCACTCTCAAACTGACTTCTGCAAGCTAGCAAGAGGCCTAACCTAGCCTCTGGGATTGCCAAATGCAGCTTTCACTGCAGATTGCCCAAAGGGTTTGTCAGCACCACCGATTTATTTGGATTTTGTCATTTTCATAAAAGCCATGTGTCTTGAGACTGTCAGATTCACTTGAGTCTACTTGAAACAGCAGATAAGATTAAAATGCTCCTGACTACAAAGCTGAAAAGGCTGTTGCAAAAGGGAGGCATAAAGTACAGAAATGTAAAATGCACCTGAAAGCAATCTTTTCTCCAAACCACCATGTAAGATTGTGACTGGTTTTAGCTGAGGGCTGATGTCACAAAGCCCCAGTCAGGGAACTGCCTTTGAGAGAAGATGTGTCGAATGACTTTGGGAAAGGAGCAGCTTAGTCCTGTTCACCCTGAGCACTCTGATTTGACCTTTCCTCTTTTTCCTTGGACTCAAAGGGGTCTCTTGGGCTCACTAGCACTCTCTTCCTGTCTGTTTTATCCAAAAAGAAAATGGCTTTTATAATATACATTTCTACTACTATTTACCTTATTTCTCTTCACTAATTTCCTGGCATGTTCATTTCCCCTGTCTTGGGGAGCCTTCTCTAAATGTGTGTTGCCATTTTAGTACTCACTTAGCACATTTCTTCCAGCTGAAAGGCTATTTAGTCCTCACTTAGCATATTTTTGCTGGTTGAAAGACTTTTTAAATTATTTTTTTATTTTTAATAGGTTTCTACTTCTCCAGGCTGACAGGACCACATATATATTGTAAAAAGCAGTAATTTTGCTGTGCCTAAATTCTACTAGAATCCTCACTTTTGAGTTTTTCATTGAGAAAATGCAGTGTTCAGAGAGTTGTTTAAAATCTTTTTGTTGGTGTTGCCAGTTTTGGGCATCCTGCTATGACAAAATGACTGATGTTGAGAAATATTTGTGCCATGGGTGGGATTCCCTGCATAAGCAGATAGTTCACCCCCAGGCAAGCACAGAAGTAATGTCTAGTGTAGATGTGTGATGCATAAGAGGGAGAAGTAGGCCTATGTGTATTTCCACCAATCAGATGTTTGCACAGGTGAAGCTTCCACAGACTGTGGGATATTTATCCTTCACTTGGATGTTGAACCCACTGCAGCGCATCCCTCTCTACGACTGGCAGTTCTCCTAAAGGCATCTACTCCACAGTGATTCAGCAGGCTTTGGTCTGTCCTCAGCCTAACGAACTATGTAGAAACTACATGACCTGACTGCAATGTAAGTGTAAATCAGGAGCTCCTCCACTGAAGTCAGTGGGATTATGGCACTGTAAAAGTGATGTATGTGAGAGGAAAACTAGAGCCATGAGATGAATGACGGGGGTTGCCACTGAGCTGTACAATCTCTTGGCATAGCTGGTCTGTAAGATGCAGAGACTCTGCAATGCTTTCAAAATCAGAACAGAAAAAAAAGAAAGATTTAGGGGAAACATCAGTAAAGCAGCAAAGCAGAGGGTCTTGTTTAAAATAGGGGAACAAAAATAATTCTGAAGTTTCTGAAGAATCAATGGTTGCTCCAGTAGAAAGCAAGAGTGGGTCTTTCCCTCACCACCTCTTGTTTTAAAGGCTGGGGGGAAGGTTACCTTTAAGTTCCAGACTCTGTTGAAAATATTTTTCTGGGTTGTTTTGTTGTTTGGTTTTTTTTTTTCATCTCACCTTTCTGTGAAATTATGCTAAAGCTAGTTGCCACTCTACTGCCTGTGGTAAAAAAAGGATTCGTCTTGAGTTTAGCTTTTGGATTGCTCTCATACTTGTTAGAATTCCTTTAACACAGACTTTGCATTCAATTCTTAAAATTTCCTTCTCTAGGGAAATAGAAAAGCACAATCCCAGAAGAACTCATCTACAGCCTTTTTGAGTTTCTTACAGCATCACCAGTCTTTGGAGCTGCTACTTCTTTGTTGCTTTGGAGAGGTTAAGAAGAGCACTCCTATAGTATATTTTGTTGTTATCTGTTTTAAGTGCTGCAGAAGATTGAGATGTGAAGTAGAGATCTCAGGCAGTCCAGTTTTTCTGAGTGAAACCTCGATGCCTCAGTTCATCAGACACACATTTTGCCAGTGTTGTCTGAATTTTAGATTGTATGTTAGTGCATTTTGAACATATTTTTCCCTGATTGGTTAAATTGTGATTCAGTTGTGATGAGGCACACAGCCTCTCCAAGTAGACGAGTAGTCCTACTGAAACCTTCTACCAACAATCAGTTCACACATAAGCTACCTGATTGCAGAACAGTGACCTATGTTTCTGTGAGTGATAAATATGTTTTCTTTGACTTAGGCTTTAATTTTTTTGTTTCCAGGCAGGTGTGACAATGTGACAGCTTCCAAGTCAAAAATCTTACTCTTGTTTTCTTTCCTCTCCTTATAACTGACCTTCTCTCCCTGTTTATTTGAAGCCACAATGCAAATTTTAAAGGAACAGCCAGCAGGGAAATGCTGCGTTTTTCATTGGGGTGATACATATAGAAAGTGAGAGACTGCAGAGTCAGGCACAGTTTGCTGTTGGTCGCTGCCTAAAACCATTAGCAATATGAGATTATACAAGACACCTGCTGAAAGATCAAAAATATCTTACTTGAAACCCTGGAGAGTGATATTAGAGGCAGATTTGTAGCCTGTACCCTGCACAAAAATAAAAATGATTTATTTTTCTAAAATCTTTTATGGCTTGACTAACAAAGGCTCGAAGGCAGCATGATTTTCCATGGGTTGTCGCAAGCTTTTCAGATAGTCCAGTGTGATCTTTGAAACATCCAATGAGGAGGAAGGGGGGAAATTATTACTGATATTGTTTCACAGAGAGTGGTCACATACTTTATCATTTTAAATCCACTTTGTTTGTCTTGGGGGGTGGGGAGGCAGGGCTCAAGAACATGTGCAGCTTTGACTTTGAAGTGCTTCCTTTCCTGATGTACTCAACAGTGCTGACCTGAGTGCCAGGGTCTTCTTTAATGCAGGAGAGGAGCTGGATGCATAAAAAGCCAGTGCTTTAAAATCTTGGACTGTCAGAAAGTGCTGGAGGGGGGAATATGGCTGAAACCCTGATTCTCACAGGAGCAAAGTTAATAAACCACATACTGCAAGAGAGCATCCACCTCCAGTCTGATTTCCTTCTGGTATGAGAAGGAGTAGAGGAAAGCACCTAATGAAACACTGCTGCAAAAGTAAAAATTTATAATGAAACCCTTTGTTTATTTTCCCTAAAGTTAGAGCATCTCCTGCCATTTTGCAGCCAATTGCTGTAACTACCATCTGCCCTGCAGTGGCAAGTGCCTGAATGATGCATGCTTGAAGGTTTTCAACTCTACTTTCACTTTGCTTTAAGTAATTAATAATTTATTGGTCTGGAGAGGAAAAAACAAAACAAAACATAAAACCAAAGCCTAATGACTAGGGAGTCTCTCTGGGAGAAATATGAAGTGGGTTCACATTCCTGCTCCAGTATGTACTTAATATTATGCATTCATTGAAAAAAGCTATTGCTGGGTCAGCTCTTCCTCAGGTAACTACTGAGGTCACCAGGATGCAGTGTTTCCTGATCATGTTTATCTACCCTTTCTCTCCATACTTCATTCCTCATGGAAAGTGCAATAGTTTGTAGTATAAATATTATGAGAGCACCATCCTTGAAATATTATAGTAGTCTGAGTCTTTATGTTGACAGTAGGAGGTGCAGGTTCTTTGAACAGAGCATGGAGATTTCCCACTTGTGTCCTGTGTGCATGGGAGTGAAAGGGAGAGACACTTATTCTCCAGTTACAGTTTTATTTGACTGAATAGTTGTGCTCTGTGAGAACTTGCATTCTCATGGAAAAGTGAGTCACAGTGGTTCATTTTGAAGTAGCCCAGATGAAAGTCTAGCCTTAATTTCTGAAGTGATAATTGATCTTTCTGAGATTATTGCTAAGTTAACCACTTCATGAATAGCCACAAGCAAATGAATGGTATTTCTGATACCTGTGAAATCATCATGTAAATAAGATTTAAGAAAAAAATTTCCCTATTTTGAAATCTCTTTCAAAAGAGCTTTCAAACTTTTGTTCCTCAGAATTATAAAACTTTTAAATTAATATGTCCAACCTGAAATAGCACTTAAGCATTTAAAATTATTTTCTTGCCTGCTTTAGAAGTGTTGCTTTAAGTCTTGCTTTTCTGCAAAATAGCTCCCCCAGGTAGAAGTCTGTGAATACACTTGCTGTTGGCATGTTTTGGTCATGTTCTTCCATCTCCTGCAGCTGCCAAAAGCAATCACAACAGCCATGGAGGTAGCCCCAGGAGGGTTCTTTGGTGGAAAGGGATTTCCTGGTGGCAAAGAATCAAGGTTTTTATTCTGCTGTCTATTCTTGCAGTGTGGGGTGTTCAGAGAAGAAAAGGTCTGCAGCCAAAGTGCCTCTGAGCCCTGCCAGTCCCTGCTGCTGTAACAGGCTGTCAGAGTGGTGGGCATTCAGGTATGAGTTAGAGCAGCTTTTTAGTGTCTTCTGCTTTGTGCCAGGGCTTGGGACAGTTCCCAGCCACCTCCAGAAGGCAAACCGTGTAAAGGTGGCTTAATTCCCCTGAGTCTGGCACAGTATCATGACTACTGCGTTTGAGAACACTTCTAGTGCTCAATAGCAATTTTCCAGTGCTGTGAACATGACAGTGTCTTACCTTGCAAATTCATCCATCAGCAAGCTATTGCCCTGGCTCCAACTGAAATGTCATTTTATGAAGAGACTGTGTTTGCATTTGTAATAGCTGTTTGTGTCAAATACTTTTGAAAGGCTTTGGGTCTCCTTATATATCAGTCTAAATCAGATTTTAGACCGTCAGGGGTCTGAACATATGTTGATAAGAGCGATGGCTTGATGCTAAACAGAAAAAATGAGAATAATATGACCACTCCTAGAAAAACAAGGTATGAACATCGCGAGACAAGCCTATAAGAGAAAACGGCAAAGAATAAGACAAAAATACAACCAACATACCAAAGAACCCTAAAACCAAACCCCAAAATTCCAAAGTCAAGGAGAAAAGGAATAGACAATAAGCTAAAGATTTTTGGGTTTATATATAGAGAGTACTTTTTCAAAGCTCACTAAAGAGGTAGGTACAGGCTCATTGTGCAGTCTTTGTGCTCCTTCAGGAACACAGGGTTTTAATGCAAGTCAGTCACTCATTTCAAATATATCACTTCAGTTTGGAAGTTGGCACATTACAGCTAAAATCAGTGAATGTGTTTCAAAGAGCTTTTTGGCTTGAATAAAGATTAGAAAGTTCTTTCTAAACTTTTTTTTTTTTATATAGGCACATACGATTCTTCCACGTTTGTGTTTTAGCACATTATTTAACCAATAGATTCTTGTCTGAGTGGTTGTATAATGCAGAAATTATTCCAGGAACTGGCACTGTATATCTGATGGGAATAGCTGTATTTTAATTCCCTTGCTTTGTGTCTGAGAGCATTTACTTTCTTCTGCCTCTTCTGTTGTAAGAAGTCATCCTTTTCCTTCCAGATCCATCCAATAACTGTCTGACAAAAGTCTGATGATGATCCACTCTACAAACATTGTATCATCTCACATTCTTTGTGTGAGGTATTTTCTTAAAACTCTGAAGGATTGAAGAGCCATTTTACATATAGGTGATAGAGGCAGAACTGCAAGCCAGGAGCTAGTGTCTACAGAGGCAGATTACCAGGTTGAAAACCACCCAGTCACTCCATTTTTTCTAGAACTCAAGAAGAGAGCTGCTTGAAATTACCTTAGTGTGTTGATGTCACCTTGCCAGTAAAAGCTGCTTTTCCTAGAAGGCAGCCTTATATGTAAAAAAAGAAAAGGAAAAAAAAAAAAAAGAAAGAAAAAGGCATAGAGTAGCCAAATCTCCTTTAAATGTAAGAATTCATTTCTGGTCTGGTCTTAAATTTATAGTGCTTAGAAATGTGCTTCCTAGTGCTTATTAGATTGTTTTTCTTTGGTCATTCTCATCCATATGAAACTATTGAGGCTACAGACAGATCTATTAACGGGCTGTGAGAGTTGTTGTTCTTCCATTCTGAATGCCAAGTTGTGCCGGTTCCTTTTCATTCCTCCTGCACTTACACAGCTGTGAGGTAGCATTTTCTGTGTTTCTGTTTTCTACTATCTTTTCCCAGCTGATCCCTTTTAACATACAGTCGTTGGTTTTCTTTCAAGTACAGAATAAATGTCAATTAGTCACTCATCTGTTTTGTGACTGATGCTTGAATCTCAAGGGTATAAATTCCAAGCAGCTCTGCATGTTGTGCTCATCTAAAAATGGAGATTCTGGCCTGTAATATTTATCCGCTTTACACTGGCAAACTTTGAATCTGATGAAAGGCTCTGCATGAGAACATAGCCCAGTGAACGCAGAGGAGCAGGGGGTATTAAGCGTATTTGTCACCATTACCTTTGTTGTGTCTCCTCAGTAAATAAAGTATTCCTTTCACACACGTTCTTTCCGGTTTCCCAGTGTCCACTTTCATTTTGAGATTAAAAGAATCTGAATTGGTTTTCTTTCTCAGATATACATATTGATATTGCTGCGGTCTTAATGTACTTTTTTACCAGCTCATTCTCGCTAAAATGCTCTTACAAAATTTCTCATAAATGTTTAATTCTTAACAATAGGGTACCGGAATCATTTTCATGGTACAGAAATGTTCTGCTGACCAACTTACTGGAGTAAAAATGCTAATATGACCCTTGGGTCACTTATGCAGCCATCTTTAATGTAAATTTAATACAGTGATTCCCCTGGAGATGGAAGATGGCAGGCTTACCAGAGCTGCTCTGAATCAAGGTATCAGTATTTAGTAGCCCCTGGTTACTAGGCTACTGTTCCTATCAGACCAGGAAAGATGATCACAGAAATGCACTTTCATGTTATCTGTCACATATACAGCTCGCTATGTTGTATGAAGAAAGCATTTTACAGATTTGATGAGAGGTTTAAAAATAATAAAGGACAGGATAGAAGGAGGCAGGGGGAAAGACAGAAGACACAGGGTTCCAGCATCCTGCTTCGTTCTTGTTGTTTTTCTGCAGCAAAACCAAAAAAAGCCCAATCCATACACTTGATATCAAATAAAACATCATATTTTTCATAAGCTGAATAGATGCCTTGGAAAGCAGCCAACGAGGGAATTTTTCACTTGTGCTGCCTTTGCAGCCTCTTTCAAACCTACTGTTAAGCAGCAGGGGCACATATGCACTTCACTCCCTTTTCTATTATGCAGCTATGACACATGAAGCTCCTTGGAATGGTATTCATATTTTATCAGGTCTTATAACTTTGGTTCTTTATTTATAATGTGCTTTTTTTTTTTTTTTTTTTTTGATTTCCATCCTGTATAGCCAGATTTAGTAAAGAAAGAAACCAGTGCAGTTAAAGAAGAAAGAAAAAAAAAAAAAAACAACCCAAGGAACCAAACCAGACCCCTCTGTGAATTTAATCATACCTTTCAGGTGGAGTATATTTTTTCCCTCAGTGTTAAAGACCTCACCTGATCATTATTTTTTCTTTTCATACACAGCTTGCCATGGCACCCTCTGCAGGTCATACCTGATTTGCTTACATTCAACATAACATTTTTTTCTTTGAAGAATAGCTGATTTTATTCCCTAAAGCATATTTAATCTGTGTCTGCGATCTGCTGAAATGCTGAGTTTCCTGCACAAGAAAGTACTGAAGTATCTATGCAGAACTACGTGGATTTGCAAATGTAATGATACAGGCTTGGCAAAGACTTCCGAAAACAGTGCTTATATATTGGTAGCATTGTTTTCATAGCTCAGGAAATCTCTTTTGTGGTATTGAGGAAAGCATTGATTAACTAATACTGATATCCCTATCTTATAATGTTGAAGGCAGTCTGTAAATACCAACAGGAGCTGAATTTACTACCACTACTCCACCAACCTGAGCAGCTAGTCAAAAGTGAAGACCCTGCAAGAACACTTCGTGTAGGTGGAGGAATTGGTAGCATGAGCACATGATATTTTTCGTACAATCTCAGTGTGTTTGTTTTGTAAATAAGTCCTGTTTTTCAGAATACAGGAAAAACAGCTGTCAGACATTTTTCCTATTCTGAAATACCAGGCTTGCTATTCCAGTAAGATCTGTCCTCAAGAAGCCTTTCTCTCCTGCCTCCCACTTCCGTCATATATTTAGACTCGTTTCCTAGCCTGTGCTTCTACAAGCAGGAAAACGTTTCTCCCTGGCTCACACAGGTTATTCCTGCCATAACCTGAGCCTATAGTCATGGCCAATGAGTCCTAGGCAGAGGTGCGGTTTTTGATGTTGAACAAGAGTACTAGCTCCCTGCAGAGGTGCTTTGTGTGTGATGGTAGTCAAAAGCATTCTTAGAATCAATGGATACATGAAACAACTTCCTTGTACACCTGTGGATGCCAGCAAATAAATAAGACTTTATTTGCTGTTTGGTGAGACTATGTCTCAGGGAAGACAGGAGGCAGGGGGAGTTGCATTTGCTTTCTTTGCTCTGTGAACAGGATTTTGATGTTTGCATTATTTGGAAATCTTACATGTCGAGAGAAAAGCTAATCTCTGAAAGCTGGGGGGGGGAGGGGGGGGCGCGGAGAAAAGTACTAAAATCACAGTTATTACTCCTTGAAGGACACTGATAAAGTAAAAATCATGAAACATCGGTTGTCCCTTAGTGGATGAAGGATGAATTGCGTTTTATTTGGCAGAGCAGACAGAGTGTACATGGGGCAGATGGCACAGTGCCTCAGTGGGGCAGAGTTGCTGTTCTTGGGGAAGAAAAAAGGACCAAACTGTGATGGCAGCACAACAGAGCACTTCTTATATATTCCATCAATATTAAGCACATGCATAAACCTATGTGCTATGACTCACTGTGTCATGTTTTCCTGGAAAAAAAAAAAAAAAAAAAGATTAGAGGTAAAATGGATATTATGAAAAATCCTTTGCCCACCGTAAAGGTACAAATCTAAAAATAGTCACTTATTAAGGCTTTTGTTTCACTTTCCTCCTTAGGTGCAGTTTCTTCCATTAAAGATTTTAAGAAGTTTCGAATAGAAAAAAATGAAACTTGCATTTTAATCTCTAGGGTCTAGCACTGGCTTTAGAGAGCATTGTAGCATGCAAGTGGACTCTTAAGTGATAATGTACAACTTGAATTTCTTTGGAACGCCATAGTCAAGGAAACAATGCTCTTCCAGTTTAGTCTACCAACAGTATTCCCTTGAGATCCCAGCTCTCCGTGTGATCCCTCATTGCTGGGCATTTCTCAAAGCCCTTTGTTCCTGCAAAATATAATGCTAACATTTTCTCAGTTTAAGCACAGAAAAATGCATGGTGGAAGAAGATGGAGAATTAAGGCCTTCAGTTTACAGAAATGAAAGGAAACCTGGCTTCACTCTGAGACAGATTTTGACCTTGAATAGGTATCATTAGATCAGCTGATTTAATTAAAACTTAGCTGTATGTTTCTCAACTTTGAGGACCAACTTTCACTTCAGCGTTCAGTGTACTCTGTTTTATGAAGTAGTTGCAAGGAGGGAGTCTGAAGGATGCTAACTCATTTAGGTGTAAAGGTTCATAACCTCTTAGAGCAATCCTTTTTTTTATCATTGCCAGACAGTTTCAGCTGTACACAGCAAGCAGAACTGAATATGACTTTGAAGGATTTGAGGAGGATACTTCATACTCAGTGATAATAATTTAAAAGTGCACTTGTGCGTGTGTATTTTTGTTATTTTTCTTGCTACTGACTTCTATAGATTAACCACTTCAATATCTCTTGATGAATAGAAAAATCAGGAAAAATATTATTTTAATATTATGTGCATCGTGTACCTGTCCAATACACATATGAACAGACAAAACCAAAGAAAGAGGCAGGCATAAATAGAACATTTAGCCATGACCTCTCTGTTAGAATCCATCACAACAGGACAAGCTGAGATCCAGTTTATCATCTCAATGTGGAAGGTTTGGTGAATACTGCCACGTTTGCATATGTATGACAGTAATTTCAGAAATAGGAGCTGACATCTCAGATGGTCCTGTACCAATTTACAAGGTTTTCTCACCATTTTATGTCATGTGGATGGCTGGAATTCACTGAGAATAAACATTGCAGCAAAGTTGCAAAGGAAAAGCTTCCTAGCCAATGTAATTCCATGGATGATATTCTGAAATCTGTTGAATTTCTCCCAGTTTTCACCAGTATGTCTAGGAAGACAATTTGGCACTTTCCTGGGTTTGATAGTAAATGTGAAATGTCAAGTAGCAATTAAAAAAATGTCTAAGTCTGCAGGAAGTTTGTTTTTCTGCAGACGTCTTTTTTGTTTTCAGTGAATTTTTGTTTGATTTTAGCCAGTGCTGTTAGCTACAGAAAGAGAGAGGGGAATATGGATCTGAGCTACTGGCCTCTTAATATGGGATCAATCTTCTTTAAAGTCACTCTAATTTGTGAGTTGAGATCAAACATTTAGTTTAAGATAATGAGTGTAGTAAATTCAGGGAAAATGCTTTGATTGCTCAGTGGTACAAGGATATTTTTTTGTTAAAGACAGTGATCTCTCAGACATACTGCATAAGTATCTTGATTAACCATTTCGCTTCCACATTTTAAAGGCAAGATGAGCTACAGAGTTTTGATTTTTGTTAATATTTTGTTAAATAAGAGATACAGTTTAATCACTTTTAGCAAGAAGTGTTCTCTGATAAGTGCAAGCAGAATCCATGAAGCATTTCTATACTTTAAAATGAGTTTTAAATAATTTTCAAAGGCTTACAGGTTTGAAAGCTATGTTATACAAGACAATTACAGAGCTCATTAATACAGATAGAATTGGTCTCAAAGCTGCAAGACTGAAGCCTGAGGCTTTGTTTCAAATAACCTTAAATGTGAGTTTAAGCTGACAGTAAAAAATGTGCCTAACCTTTTTTGGCAAGGAGGGAGGAAGCAATCATATTGTAGAAAGAGACTATAAAATGTGGCAGGAATTTTGGTTTGGTGTCTACACTACACTACCCTGAACTAAATGCTTTCTACTTCTAATACAAAACAAAGTTGAGAGAAGAAGAATAAAAAACATCAGCATTGTTTGTGATTTACGTATTGTTTATTCTCATTTGCTTCTCTTAGCCACCTGGTTTGTGGACAGCTTGTAGCAAGGAGGCTTGAGAGTTTAAAAAACCAAAATAATAGGATTAGAGGTGTAGGCTAGCATTGCCAAAGCAAAGGGTAATGCATTAACAGGGAACTTTTTATAAAACAAAATCCCAATATATGGCAAATATGAAAACACAAACTGGGAAGAAGAGGATGAAAATAGCTCCATGTTGATAGGGCAAGACTGAGTTATGGGAGTTAGCTTCTTTAAAGCAAGATTGGCAATGTCTGTGCTGCACTGCAGAAGTACTCAGACTGGAAACAGAAAACTAATCCGTCAAAGGAGAGACCAAGAAAGTGAGCAGAGAGACAATCAGGAGAGGAATCAGAAGATGAGGGCTGAAAAAGCTTTGAAGGGTATATCTTTGAGGAGAGAGCTACCAACAGTGTTGAAAGCCAACACACAGTTCAAGAAATATGAACATGGAAGCAGGAGACTGGGAAATATCTCTGTGGAAGAACTGAACAAACTAATTTCATTTTGAATGAATATTTGCTTGAAAGAAGCCTGTTGGCAAGCAGTTTCATCAGGTTCAAGCAGTTTTTTTGAGGTCTAGCTGAGTCATTAAAATATTCCAGTAGAAATAGAATCATAGAATAGAGATTGGAAGGGACCTCTGGAGATCACGTCCAACCCCCCTGCCAGCAGGGAAACAACTAGGGCATGCAACACAGGAACAAATCCAGGCAGGTCTTGAAATTCTCTAAAGAAGGAGACTCCACAACCTCTCTGGGCAGCCTGTTCCAGATCCCCTCTCAATCTTCTCTTTTCCAGGCTAAGCAGCCCCAGGTCTCTCAGCCTTTCCTCATAAGCGATATGTTCCCATCCCTTAATCATCTTCGTAGCTCTCCATTGGACTCTCTCTAGTATTTCCCTGTCCCTGTTGAACTGGGGAGACCAGAACCGAACACAGTACTCCAGATGTGGTCTCACTAGTGCAGAACAGAGGGGCAGGGGAACCTCCCTAAACAATCACTAGTTAAATTTTCTGTTTAACATAAATGATTTGACATTGACTTAGATTGTGTGTTCAATCTAATAAGAGCACTTAAATTCCCTGCTCTGCTATAGATACTCTTTGCTTTAATAAAATGTTTTTATACACATTTACCTACCAAGCAAAGCCTTAGAAACTAAATCAACTTCTTGTATGAAATTAAATCATATCAAATTACTTTATGAGGTTAGTTTAGTATCACATCATTTTCATGTTGGGCCAAGAATATGTCAGTATGATTCAGAACATCCTCTTCCCTTGTGAGGAAGAAAAAATGTGCCTCATTTAACAGTGTCTGTGAACAAAAGCCCTTTTCTTTTTGCCTGATGGTGCCATTAGGAAATTGTTGAAGGTAATTATAGGATGTAAATATTCCAATGTCACCTGGACTTTATTGATCATTCCCCCACCTTTCCAAAAGCTCATCTCTTTCCAAGTGAGAATTTTCATACACGTCCTCCTTACTGAAGGTATTTGCCTGAGGAAGGACCAGAATTCTCGCTTTCCATCTCAAATCTGTCCTTACATCACCTTCCTGTTGGACTAAGGAATCTTAGTGCCCAGTATTGCTACTTCTTTTTCTGATGTTTTAAAACAATCCACCAACAGTTTTTTTAAGGCTATGACAGGCTGTTAAACCCTAAAGAAGATACTGTTTTATTAAATATGCTTCCACTTCATTCCTTCATCATTTTAATTAAAAAGCAGGTGACTTTCAGACTTGTCACACAATTGTACCTCAGTTTTAAATCCACAAAGGTTAGACTAAAGTTCTCAGGGTTAGTTATACTGGATGTTAAGGATATATTATTTTTTGAGATAAAATAAAACAGGTAACAAAATACTAATATTTTTAGGGAGTATATGATCACAGGAAACGTTTTATATGCTTTGTAGAAAAACATTTTTAAACAGGTTAAAATGTCCTGAAGATTGTAAAATCAGGTAAAAGTGCACCTTTTTATTTATTAAGTTTGTTATGATTTTTACCTCGAAGCTTGTTCAGATATTTGTATTGCAGATATTCTCAGAAACAATGAGCAAAGCCAAGTGACCTTCTCTGTACCTACTAGGAAATAAGACTTTTTAGGACAGTGCATTAATTGCCAATAGCAGGAAAAAACGATGCTTTAGGAGATAATGACTGCTTCTCTAGAATGATCTACTACGTGAGGATATTATTATTTCATGTGATTTGGAATATTGTTTTCTCATCAGCAGAGAACTGTTGCAGATCCTGTACAAGGACTTCAGAATTTGTTATAATAGTGAGTCTTCAGACCTGCAAGGTGCATGGCGCACCCTCACTGTAGGTAGCTAGTAGCACCATCACATTTTACTCTCTGTAGTTCCCACCTAATGAGACTCCAGTGTGTGGCAGTAATTCTATTTATTACTTATTATGCAGAAACTTGCATTTTTCTGATTGAACCTTACACCTTTTCTGGGGCTGCAGGTTCAAGCCCATCATTTCTTTCTTTAAGGTACTCATAATCTCTGTATTGATGGTGCTTTTCAATTATGGATCATCAGGAATCTAATTAGAATTCTCAAGGGTTTATACAGCTCATTAGGGGAAATGCTGAATAAGCTATTTGAAGCTGGTTTGAGTTGAGAAATCTGAGCTTTCCTTAGCAATTTCAGGGTAATGTCAGGCTGTATCTTCTCAGTGCTGACACCTAAACAAGCTTCTAAGAATTCAGTTCTCAGCAGATTTTAGATTCAAATAGACAGCTTTGGAACTTGCACTCCGGTAATTACTGTGCTTGGTAAACATGAGCAGTACATTTTTGCCTCTTTACAAGGGCATGTAGCAATACGATGAGGGGCAATGGTTTTAAACTAGAGCAGGGTAGATTTAGATTAGACATTAGAAAGAAGTTCTTTACTGTGAGGGTGGTGGAACATTGAACAGTTTGCCCAGGGAGGCCCCATCTCTGATGGCATTCAAGGTCAGGCTTGATGTGGCTCTGAGCAACCTGATCTAGTTAAAGATGTCACTGCTTCCTTCAGGGGCATAGGACTAGATGACCTTTAATGGTCCCTTCCAACCCAAACCATTATGATTCTGTGATTCATATTGTCTAACCAGGGTTTCATTCCCATTCATTGAAGAATGAGAAGAGCCTCTGTGGCTTTTTGAAATGACACTGTCTTTGTGACCATAAAGTCATATCCTTATGTTTGCATAACTCTTGCTTGAGTTCACTTAAAAATAGATAGGAACGATACATCCCTGCAGGTGGTTAAGGAAAGATTGGATGTGGTGCTTAGTGATATGGTCTGGCTGATGTCATGGTGTTGGGTCATAGTCTGGACTTGATGATCTTGGAGGTCTATTCCAGCCTCAGAAATTCTGTGATTCTGTGTGATTCTGTGATCAACATCCTCCTCTTTTTTTTGGTGTTTTGTTTTGTTTTTTTTTTTTCTCCACCATTAAAATCTACATTCATTTTCCAGAACATTTAGCTGTGGCTGTATCCCAATTCTTCATCTTCTCCTAAGACTTACCATCTGCTTTAGAATACATATCCAAGCATGAAATGTCTTGGATATAAAATTATGTCATTTTCAGGACTTGAAGAACAACTCAAGTTATTTTACAATTTCATAAAAAAAAAAAGTCTCCTTTGCTTGCTTATAGAGATGCATCCTGCCCTGCTTCATGCATATGTGAAATAAGCTCATTGTAGTTTTATGGTTTTGGTAAACAGGACTTTGCTTAGTGGAGGTGATGGAAGCGGGCTAGGAAATAAAATGGTTCTGCAGTTTTTTAGATTTGAAGACTGTGCCTTGCTTGCAGAAACAAAAGCATTCCTGATGTTTACAGCAACATAAACAAATTAGCATACTCCAGTATAATAACCTGGGTTAGTTCTGGAATATGGCTCAGGGGGCCAGATACCTGAAACAGGTGTACTTTTGTTACTAAAGCACTCAGAATCTAACACTTCAATGAGATGTTGTTAAAGATATGCACAAGGGAGGCAAGGGGAAGATAAATACTACTCCCTTAATACCTTTGAAAACATAACATTGTGATGTATTTTTAAACGTTCATTGTTTCAGAGAAAATTTCCTGTTGTTACTAATGAGTGTCAACAAACTTAATCTCTTTAATCATACTGTTGTCGGTAGTTCTCAACTGCCTAGAGACTTTGAGAACAGGTCTTTATTGTTGTTGTTGTTGACTGTGGGTGTTTCTAGATTTGCATTTTAAAAATTTTCAGTATATGTGTAACCACCTATGATAGAAAAGTGACAACCTAAAGATAAAAGGAAGGATGAAAAGAAGGCTGCTGTTAGTTACTATGTAAACTGAATTATGATTTTTAAACGCAGTTATTTTCTGTGTAAGCCTTCTTTTCTTACAAACTATAGAGGAACATGGCAATTTATTTCATACAATGCAGTAACAGAGCTCATGAAATGATATGTGCTGAGGGAAATTGAGAAAAGTCTTCTTGATAATGATGACCAACAGTAAAATAAAAGTTTGCCTGTCTGCCTTCCACTGCAGTTGAGTGATGTGAAAGTAGCAGCCAGGAAAATTGTGAGACACATAAAGATTAGTAGTCCTAACTGTGGCGTGGTACATGAAAAATCAATCACAGGGAAAGGAGGTCTGTGAGAACAACATGAGGTCTTCGGAGAAAAAAATGAGGAGTAATATACATAAAGATTGTTTATGATTAATGAAAGGGAAAAGTGGAAATATACTATGAAAAACAGCATGGATGATGATCCCAAATGTTGCTATTGCAGAGTGGTTTTTGGTGATTTTCTGTTTCTTCAGTCTGGAGAGTATGATACAAACTCTGGCACGATGGTGGAGTTTACACTCAAAAGGCAGCTTCTTCTAATCCTGACGTGGAAAAGCATTTCCCTCATTAAAGAAAGAGTGGTGAAAATAAAACATAAGAAATTTAGTATTTTGCCTCTATCCATATTTATTTCATTCATGTATATGCATGAAAATGTAATGCAAAGATGGAATGTGTGATTATTCCAGATGAAGCTTACAGCAAATATAGACTTCCTGAGATCTGTGGTAATTTACATTTTGAAAGTGCATAGAAACATTTAAGGAGAAATGGACGTATTCCTCCCATCATGGTATTTGGCTGGAATATAATTGAATTATAGGGTTCCAAGAAAATTAAGAAACATGGACAAGGGAGCAGATGTTGCAATAGCCAAAAGGCTACCAGAAAATCAGCATCTGAATCTGTTCAGAATAGCATGGCTGGTAGGAATTACTATATAAAAACAGTCAAAGAAATCCTGTCCCTTTAGGATAAAAGGTAAAGACCTATAAAGAAATGTTTACATTAGGTATGATCAGCCATTAAAAAGGGTTATAAAATAACTCATGTGGCACTTCTCATGACCTGGAAGGCATGAGAAATAACAGGGGAACCATGTGCATATGAAGAAAAGAATGGGCCTATTTCCTACCAAGCTTCAAGGACAGGTTAGAAGCAATTTTGGACTTGGCTTCAGAAGAGTTGTTGGTGGTGTTGGACAACATTTTTAAAACCAGTAATTTTTGTAAGCGTCGCCACTGGTTTTGTGTACTCTCTGTATGCAAAAGATGTGAGTCATCTAGTCACAATATTCTTGGATATTGGGGTGGTGATTTGTCTTTTTATTTACGACATTTGAGGTCTGTGAATCTATGTTTTATGTACTTCCTCTCCTGTCAAAACAACAAATCTTTTGTGCTTCTGTTTCACTCTTGAGACTAGTGTAGCTGTCTCTGGAGAACCACTGGATCCTGATGGAGGCAATCTGTCTGTGCATGGCCTGCATATCTAGGAGACATTTCCTCTAAAATACAAAATATCAGGATTTCTTATATTTTGGTGTCCTCAGAGTCTGTATTTCTCATGCCCGAGCAGAAACCACCTAAAAAGTGGTGTATTCTGCAGGGAAAGCAGAGACTTCAGATACTGTACAAGCAAAATGGAGTGCAGTCCAATATCCATCCTCCTGTGGGCCCAGTGGAACCATGAGCCTCTGTCTGATAAACAATATTCAGCCAGTAGCAGTATTCTGGTTTAAGCACTCTTACTTACAGATCAGAGAGTACCACAGCACGTAAATTAGGGCAGTTTTTGGCTATCTGTTGGTGACTCCACTCCTTCCTTTCAGATGCTTTCCAGAGCATATACTCTTCATTTTTACAGGTTTGCTGGCTTACTGTGTTCCTGGAGGTAGGTTAGTAATGATGCTGATGCTCTCTTTTGTAGGACTTACAGATGTTTTTACAGCTGTGTGCATTTTATCAGGAGGGCTAGAACTTTATCTAGAGGGAGTTTTATGCATTTTATGTGAAAGGACACCGGTTTACTAAATTCTATACCATAAGCAAGACAAAAAATACGGGAATGATAAACCTACTTCTACAATAACAGTATAATAGTTCTCACTTTTAAGTGATGACAGAAAGAGAATGGTTAATGACACAATGTCATGCTCACTTGTGTAACCAGATCTCTGCCAGGCTGCATTTATCTCACTTGCTTTCTCAAGGATAGCTATCTATTACAGTCAATCTTCCCAGATACTTTCTGAGTATCTAGGAGTGAATTTACAACTGGAAACCATGCAAATTAAACATCTGGCATTTTGAGGGATCATCCTTGTTCAACAGAAGCTAGATGGTCATTAAGTATTTTCAGGAGGAACTACTATCCCTTCTTGCCACAATGAGGATAGTAGATTTTTGTAAGGGGGGGAGAGAGAGAGAGAGAGGAGGGAAAAGAGCCTGTTTCATCTGAGTGTTGCCCACCTCAGTGGTCCTTCTAGATATTTTTGGGTTAAGCATAGTAATGTTGAATATTACTGCTAGGAGCTTGAGTGATGTTTTTCTGGAATGAAGTTCCCAGGAGAATGCAAAAACAATTTGTGGTTTGGGTAGATAAAGAAGCTTTTTGGAATACCTGTTTTCACTCTGCCCTGTGATTGGTATCATTTACAATCTATGCCTTAACGGTTATGCTAATTTGTTATGAAGATGCTACAGGGACTATTGTCCACATTACTGCAAATCTGTAAATATACTTTGAATAGTCATGGAGACAAACTGCTTCTTTAAAAGTGATTGGTTACTACAGTTGGTCTTGTTATGGTTGGATTAGCTTCCCAAATGCAAAGATGGTTAAAAAAAAAAACAAAAAAACAAAAAAACAAAACCAAAAACGACACAACAAAACCAGCTATGAGATCTGTCTGACCTTATCAATGTAAACTATGTTGACAGGTCTCATCTATGGGTGCATGCAGTTTTCCCAACAGATGTCAGCCCGTCTTAGGTCAGTTTTTGTCTTTGTCACCAGCAGATTTAATCAGTAAGAATGTCTTCCCATAATGGAGAAAAAGTTCTCAAAGCCCCAGTCTTACATCCTCATTACATCAAATGTCATTCTAAATATACATCTGTTTACAAATTAAAAATAGTAAACATTTTGTGGGCAAAAATACTTTTATCTGAATCTTTTGGGTCTGTGTCATAACGTATTTGTCTTGCCTGCAAGATGGAAAAGGCATACTTAGGTATTCCAGGTATTGTTACTTTCAATCTGCTGTTGATATAATAAATTTGCATCAATATTGACGCAGTATGAGTTTGTACTGGGACATAAGAGGAAACATTCCATAAATTAAATGAATATCATAGGTGGGTGTATGGAGAATCTTTACCTGAAAAGATACACATTACAGACAGGGCTTTTTATTCAGTGCTGAAAAGAAAAATAGCTAATGTGCCCATCCAAAATGGTCATGAATTATGACCTTAACATTACTGGCCGCGTCTCTTGTGTGTTCATGCTGAAATTGATACTAAGTAGTCAGGCAATCACACGGTCCTTCTCTTAAGCTGCAAGAATAAAGAAACAAATTAATCTAGATGGACTCCCCTACCTCCTCAATACAAGCCATCATCAAAGTAAAATGCTTAATTAATTAGTTACATGACTTCTCAGTACAACATGCTAATGTCATCATCCCAAAAGCAAAAAACAGCACCTGCAACACTGTCAGATTACAGGCAATAGTGGACACAGGTCTAAGTAGGAAAAGTTGGCTGAATACATTTTTTTTTCCAGTACTCCTACTATTAGTTTTTTCTGGTGAAATGAGACATAAAAGTGAGTGACTTTCTTAGGAACAACCAGGAAATAAGTAGCAGAGCAAAGCTATGACACTGCTTCATCTAAGTTAGAGGTGATTATCTAATTCACTGGACAAAGCTTCCTTCCTATCTTTTAAAAGGTCATTTTGAGATCTGAAAAAGTAACTTTTCAAAGACAAATAAAATTATGTTGATTTTGTCAGAGCCCACATTGGGGCTGTTTTGACAGGAAGCGATAACAAGTCAGCATGAGAATGAGATGTATACCCAGAGCTGATGCCCCAGTCTGATGATTCCCTATCACCTCATGGCTTTTTCTTGGGCATTTCTTTTGTTTAATGGTATTTAATGCAAAATGAATTGTCATGTGCTGTTTTCTTTCTGTGAATTCCTGGGTGAGGACCTCTTTTTGCAAACTGATACTGTCTAGTATTTATGTGAAGAGTTTCAATTCAGTTACTGTTCATAAAAGTATTCATTCACTGTCTAGCACTAATTTGGCATTCCAACACACCCTTTATACTCAGCCTATAAATTATTAGGCATTTTTATTGGTTTAAAGAAGTTTATAGATGTTTTGATGCAAGCAAGCTGCAAGTATTCACCTACAAATTAGGTGATCTACATACCATACTATTCAGGAGCTATGATTTTTTCCTTCCTGTAAGAGTCAGGCACAACAAAAGACAGGTGAGTTATAACAATTCAGAATCTCTGAACTCTCCTTTTCCACTTACCTGAGCCAAACAGAGCTTTTTAAGTGCCATTGTGAGGAGGCACTTTAAAAATTAAATTGGGGATGGGGTGGGTGGGTGATGACAGAGAAGGGGAAATTATGAAAGGTTTTCCTCCACACTATTTTTATTTTTCTCTTCCTACGAAGGTAACCTGCATCAAGATGCTTTCCCAGGGCTGTAATAAGCCAAATTCATCTTTGCTATAGTAAGATTGACCTCTGTTGTTCAGCACCCAAAATGGGCATATATCCCTTCTCCTTTAACAGCATGCTGTTCCCAAAGAAAACTTGGACAGGTTCCTTCTACTCTGGTAGAACCCATTTTAACATTCAACATTATTTCCAGGGTTAAAGCCCTGTTTTTGACAACAGCCTTTCTGAACAGTGCTTCAGCAGTAGCGCTTGATGCTGTTGGTTTTCAACATTTTAGAGAACAAAGCACTTTTCATGCTTAAATCATGGTCAGTGAAACAAAGGCATGCTTGTATTTTCTGTGCTTGGTATTTGCTTTTAGGTTGTGTGATCTCTGCTATTTTTTACAGCTATTATTCAGTATTTTAAAAATAAATGTATGGGAAGGAAAATATATTAGCTCAGGTCTTTCTTCAGTCTTATTTGCTCAATTTACAGGTACACTCATTTGTCCTATAAGCCAAATTCCTAAATTTTTGAATAATTCTTGGTATACTGTGTTGCATTTTAGGTTTTTGCAAAGATGGGTGCTCCACACTATTTCACACCTTACAGCTTGTTGAATGAGACAATGTTCTTGCCTTTTCCTCCTTGAAAATAATACCATCCTTTCTAAGTGCAGATTGGTTTATGTCATTTTAATTCATTTAATGTAATTTTTAATAATTTATGGTCACTGAGCTATTACACTAAAAAGCGATTACTTAAAATGACATTGCTTTGCGAAACTGTTACAGAGGGAATGAGTTCAGTGGAGGAATCCACATATTATTATCACTCCAATTTTAGTTGAATAATGTAATAATTATTTGAATTAAATGGTTTATTAGGTACAGAAACATCATATTAAATGACAACAAATAATCCAGGCTGTGGACTGCAAGCTGAGTTAAAATCCCAGAAGAGAAGTATCTCTTGTACTGTACCACCTCTCAGTATGGAAGGAGCTAGTATGAGCAACAGATTTCAGTTGTCTCTGAGAACAAATGTGTGAGACTCTATTCCTTCTCCTTTTTGCTAAACTTAGAATGATAGATATAATAAAACTAAAGTATCAGACTCTTTCCTGATTTAGACAATATACCTTTCCATTGACTCTATAGTGGAGGGTAAATCAGGACAAAATTCCTTTTAAAGGGTTTTAATAAAATTATCATTATTCAGTGACCTTGAAAGTAGTTCAAGCCCATTCCAAGAATGTGAACAGAAGACAGCTACAAACCATTGGATGCAGTCACGGCCAGGACATCCAATAACTAAATTAGAGAAGCAACTTCACAGGCTTTTCAATGTTTGAGATAAACTGAACAAAAAAAAAATAGTGTTACTTTCAGAAGTCTTCCTCACTTTCAAGCATTTTGTAGGCAAACTGATCAAAGAAGCCTTTAAGCTCTTCCAGCTAAAACTGATTCACCAAATAAGAAATGCATAGGATATTTTTAAATGTTTATTTATTTATTTATTTTCTTGGTAATGTTAGGCCGTACATAAGAAAAACATTTCTTTTTGTCTATTTGGGTAACTATTAAATCCATACCATAAAAGTTCATTTTTCCTCAGCTGCCTGTTGAATTGAGCATTACTATCTATTTGCCTATGGATTTGGGGGTTTTCTATTATCAGTTATTATTTTATTATTATTATAACATTCTGGGGTTTCTATTATTTCTGTTACTGATTTGCTGTTCTCTGTGGATTGTGAAAACCCATTTGAAAAGAACAGGCTAGGATATGAACAGAAAATTAATGACTCCTTTTAAAATTTGAGATTCTTCCTACAAGATGTAGGCTCTATTTGAAATATAATCCTAGAATACTTGAGTTCATTTGGATTCGTCTGGTTTTCTTGAGTCACCTTAATTTTAAAGGCTTGATATATGGAAAACAAATCGGGCTGTTGTTATGGTTTCTTACCTCCTTCTGGCAGTTGCAATGGTTAGCTGCCCTTATGATTCATAATGGTTTCCCATCTGCTGCTTGCTTCTGTTCAAGATGCTGTGCATTTTTAATCTTAAAATTGTTAGGTCTGTGTTAGTTTGGGGTTGCATATCTTCCTCAGAGAGTCTCCTAAAGACAAGATTCCCCTATTACCATTTCTTCCAGATGGAGTTTGCCATTCTGTGAAAACAAGTGTCTGTAGTCCATGGAAGGGGGTGCTGTATACACTAAAATTCTTTTTGAAGAGGAAAATTTGAATTCTGTTATCAGTACTGACCCACTGTGGATCTATTTCTGTCTTCAGTAAGTGTAGTTGCAGAGTGGACAGCATCTCTTCCACCTGTTAGATTAGTTGCCTTTAACACTTTCTTAAAATAATAAACTGGCATCGAAACTGCCAGTACTGGTAGGAGACATGGTTCCCAGGAAAAATAAAATGTTCATGTCATTTACTTAGACCATTATTGAAAGTAGCTACAGGTCTTAAATCCTTCTAAATTGGGGGTGATCAGTCTGAGTCATTTAAAGAATATCTGATCTACAAAGAGAAGAAAATGTTCTCCACTGTAAGATGTCTGAAATTGCACAAATTTTAAAAATATTGGCTGAAAATATTCATTTATTTATAAGATTTCTGCCACTTGATCTAACACAGAAATGCAGCTGTTTCTCTAGAACTCCACTCAGTTTACAATTAGGAAAATGACAGCTTATTCTTGAATCCACTTCCTCCATTAAGGAATGAGGGTTTGCATATATGCATAAGAAAATAGACTCAGAAATGCTAGTGAAGCCTTTCTCTATAGAATCATAGAATCATTAGCGTTGGAAAGGACCTCTAGGATCATCGAGTCCAACCTTCATCCTAACATCTATCTGTCCATTAGACCATAGCCTCAAG
>JAAGNO010016365.1:18228-28888 GCA_033439905.1 Ceryle rudis | reverse complement strand
CAGTACAGATAGAGCACTGGCCACTTTTCTTGTTCGGCAGTGTCTAAAGCCAGATAGCTTTTACCTCAGCAAACTGACTTGATTAACCTTCTCCCTCAGCCGCTTCTGTGACTTGTGTGGGACTCCAAACAGCAGCTTTCTGCTTCCGATGTTTTCCTACAAGACTGCAAGATCCATCAGTAAACAGAGTGCATTGCTTATCATTATCTGATAACTGATTATATTGTGGGTCTTCTTACAGCACGTGTCAACACCTGTTCTGGTGGCATTCCAAAGTCTTTACCTTCTGGCCAATCCATGATCACTTCTAAGATTCCTGGACAACTGAGATTCCCTATTTGAGCTCTCTGATTAATGCAGCACCTTTACTCTATCTAGCATCAGTGGCATGATGAATGGAAGGAAACTTACCCTTGAACATCCAGCCTAGGACGGTTAACCGTGGTGCCAGGAGGAGCTGTGCTTCAGTACCAATTGCTTCTGAAGCAGCTTGAACTCCTTCATATGCTGCCAATATTTGTTTTTCAGTTGGAGCATAGTTGGCCTCGAAGCCTTTGTATCCTTGACTCCAAAATCCTAGGGGTTGACCTTGAGTTTCCCGTGGTGCTTTCTGCCAGAGGCTCCAGGTAGGACCATTACTCCTGCTGTGGTATAGGGCACATTTGTATTATCCTGCCATGTTTGGACTGGCCCAAGGGCTACTGCATGTACAATCTCTTGTTTGATCTGTTCATGTCAAAAGCAAAACAAGGAATTCATTCACCACTTCCCCTCAGCAGGCAGGTGTTCAGCCATCTGCATAAAAGCTGGGCTCTATCACATGTAACAGTTACTTGGGAAGACAAGTGCCATTCTTCTGAAAGTTCCTCCCCTTCTCCTTTCCTCAGTTTTATATGCTGAGCATGATGTCATAAGGTATGGAATATTCCTGTGGTTGGTTGGGGTCAGTTGTCCCAGCCGTGTCATCTTCCAACTTCTTGTGCACCCCCAGGCTACTTGCTGATGGAGTAGTGTGAGAAGCAGAAAAGGCCTTGGCTGTGTCTAAGTAACAGGCTGCTCAGCAGTAACAAAAATATTCCGTAATTATCAACACTTTCTAGCACAAATCCAAAACATCCATACTATGAAGAAAATGGATTCTATCCCAGCCAAAGCTAGCACAATGTGATTGTTGATTTATTTACAGTTCTTTCCTGCAAGTATTTACTAGTGAACATAATGCCTACTGGAGATGTTTTGGGAGTACTCCATCTAGGCGACTTTAAGGCATCTGTATCCTTGAAAAAGCTTCTGGTTTTCTTTAACCTGCAAGACCTGTCTATGCCTTGACTGTGAGTTCTTGGCCAGCTCTGTGTTTAGTCTTGTTTAAGTAGCTTCACTTTGGGATCTTAATGTCCATTCAGCTTTGTCTAAAAAGAAGCAGTTAGCCACAAACATTGTGGTGTGTACTTTTCTGCCACCACTCCATATGTTTTAGGATTTTTCTTGCTACTTGTGTGCTACTGGAAGGCTGGAATATGGAGCTGGGCTGCATGAGTCCCTGTAGTATCTTTTTTTCTTTTTTCATTCTGTTTGATTTTGTGAGCCAGAACCTCTTTCAAAGCAGTGCCAAGCAGCAGTGAAAAATACTGCAGAGCAATACGAGCCTAATTAATAATTGCATTGTTTTCTATTCAAGTAATGAGTTTATGGTGCTTCATGTTTCTTGCACAATGCTCTTCCAGTAGCTAGAGACAGGGTTAACAGAAATGAGTTGTCACTTTTGTGTTAAATCAGGTCAGTGTAGCAGGTATGAGTGGACTGTTAGCCCTGACTGCAGGGGCAGGACAGCACAGTGCGGTGTATGCAGGATTGCTGGATTGGCACTGTGGTGGTCATGTGCTCATATGCTGGAGGAAGCTTTCATAAGATGTAGCTGCCTGCTGTGCTCAATACCGATCTAAGAAGGCCATAGTAGATCCAGTCTTGGGGCTCTTTTCAAGGAGGGGTGTCCTGATGTGAAGAAAATGCTCTAGCCCAGTGTGTAAAGCTTGTCAATAATCATGCTCTTCCTGATTGATTAATGGAGCTGGAAGCTCCTGATGCATCTTATAATTGTTAGCATTATTGCAAGAGAGATCTGTAGTCTATCTACTCCAGAGCAGAGCTACAGTCTTTCATGGAGACTTGTAAGTTTGGGGTTGTTTTTTTTTTTTTTTTGGTGGGAGAAGAGACATGTTAAAAATAAGAGAAAGGATAAATGAATTTCTAAAGCTTGATATTTTGAACTTGATATATCCTTAAATTCTGTGCTGTTTTAAATGTCATATTATATTTTTGCCACGTCAGTAACCCTTTTGAAATATGACTGTATGGTTCTCTCTCGTATGTGTTTTTTAGTTGAACCTGCCCTGGTACTTGACAGAAACAAGCAGCTACAATCATTAATGCCATAAGGTTAATGTAGCTGCAAAAAGGGTAAATTTGTGCTGTTGTCCTCATAATATAACTGCCTGCTAAGTTACAGTTCTTAACCATGAGTTTTGGTGATGGTATAAGGATAGAAAAATGCCAACTGTGGTTGCTTATTAATACCTGCAACCAAATCTTCTGTTCCTTACTCATGAAAATTTTCTATTTGATAATTTATGTCAAAAATATCAGAGTTTTGAGAATATGAAAATGAAAAAAATAATTCTGTTAATAGTCCGAATTATAATTATCCTTGAAACAAAGCTCTATGAAACTTACAAAATGCAGTTTTTCAGTAAATTTAATGAAAGTAAATATTTGCAGGTTTATAAATATATTCTTAAAACATAGGAAAACTTGGACTATTTTAAAGATTTCAAGATGATAAATTGAAAATATCAATTTCGATATAAAACAGTTAATTTAATCTGGGACTTCAATCAGCTTGACTGTTGAAGTGCATAGGTTTAAAATTGTATCGGTACTTAGTAATTTTTTTAATCCTTTAACGCATTTCAGTTAAAAAAAAAAAAAAAAATGTAACCTGGACTCTGAATCCTTAGAAATTATTCTGTGGAAAAAATAGTATTTTTTGCAGTGCCTTTTCCCTTAGGTGTGTGTTTAATATACACATGATATATCTTGTTTCCAATTTAAGATAATCACAGAATTGCCTAGATTGGAAAAGACCTTTAAGATCGTGGATTTGAATCATTAACCTAACACTGACAAGTTCTTGACTAAACCATATCCCTAAGCACTACTCTACATGACTCTTAAATACCTCCAGGGATGATGACTCAACCAGCAGTTGTATGTGAATTCTTGAAGCTCTAAATCAAACACTAGAGAACAAATTATGTGATATTGTTAATGATTTTGAGAAATTTAGCATTGCTTTTAAACTTTTTTTTTTTATTTTATGTTTTTAAATTAGGGAAAGCAGTGTACTTCTGGCTGCTTTGTGCTATAATGGAGCAAATGCAAAGCAAATGGAATGTCTGTCTCAGTTATGCAAGAAGGTTTAAAGCTTGTGCCTGTTGCTGGTGCAGCCCATCTGTTACAGAATTGCTGTGGTTGGAAAAGACCTTTAAGACCAAGTGCAACTTGGCCATGGCCACTACTATACCATATCCTTAAGCACCATATCTAGATGGCTTTTAAATACATTCAGAGATGGTGATTCAACCACCTTCCTGGGCAGCCTGTTCTAGGTTTTGATAGCCCTTTCAGTATAGAAGTTTTTCCTAATGTCCAACCTAAACTTTCTCTGGTGTAACTTGATGCCATTTCCTCTTGTGCAATCAGTTGCGACTTGTGAGTACAGACCCCATCCCACCTGTCTACACCCTTCTTTTAGGTAGTTGTAGAGAATGATAAGGTTTCCCCTCAGGCTTCTTTTCTCTCGCCTAAACCAGCCCAGCTCCCTCAGCTATTCCTCATAAGACTTATTCTCAAGACTCTTCACCAGCTTCTTTGCCCTTTCCTGGACCTGCTGTTGTGTGGTTGTGAGTCTTGCCCTTGGTTTTCCATGTGTGGCCAGAACTCTTTCATCTGGGATGAGCTGAAGACCAATGAGAACTTAATCTACGTGTTTTTATAGGAGTTGTCACGTTGCTGGTATTGAGAGTCTTAGAATTGCCGCACACAGAGTGAGTAGCTAGTGCATGCCAGGTAATGATTGGTGATGTGATGGCTACATTTATTGAAGACACCAGTGCTATTGAGCTGTCTGCTAGTTAACAGTAATGAGAACTTAGATGTGAGTTATTAGAGATGGTAAAAATGCCATTCTTTTTTTCTTGAAACTTGTGTATTATCTCAATCTTTCATCATTGTATTTGAAATCAGATGTATTGATTTTTTGGGTCTCAGGACAGTGATAGTCCATGTCTCTAAATATCTTTCCATCATGCATAGCTAAAAGATTTTGAATTTTACTAGTGTGCAGACAGCTGTGATCTTCATAATCAGTTTGTGTGTGTGTCAGCATTCAGCTCTCCAATGAAATTTGTCAGAAAAGAAATGGGAAACTGAATAAGATGGGAATTAAAACAGAAAGTTGGCTGTATAGATGATTTAGCAGTAATCTAATGTGTAGCTAATTGGCTAGCATCCAAATTGTGCTTCTGAGTGTTTGTTTTCCTTTGGGGAAGAATGTTATTGAATAGTAGATGACTGCTCCTCTGGAGGAAAATACCATAATCTTCATGTCTAGGTATTTTATTATAGCATCAATTTGTATCTTGTATGGCACAAGTGTTTCTTATATCATGCATGTGGATCATGATATTAAAATTAAAAATACTGGACTGTAGTAGCAAAATGCTGGCCATGTGTAGGCTAGTAGTTTTGCTATTTACATTATTAGTGCCAGGATTTCACTCTAGCTTGTTATATATTAGATGAATTTTTAAGGTTTAACTTTTGGTTGTCATCCATAATATGCTCATTAGTCAACATTAGAATGCAAAAGGGATGTTTTGCCAAAAAAAAGGTTATTTAGACCTTCATGGACTAGTATAGCTAGAGTCAGACTGAAAACTTTGTCTCCAAGAAAAATTGTCTGTAACATTTTAAATTACATTAAATGTATAAAGTACTTCAGTCAAATCACAAGTTAGTATCAGTGAGGGGAAGGAAAACACTGGAAAGGAACCACTGCATTTTTTTTGTTCTTGTTCTGTTTTTACTTTTTCAAATGATAGTAACTTTCCCTCCTTTGGGATTAGACTTCTACTTATTTCAGTCAGGTGGAAAAGCTCACTAAAGTCTGTGGAACTTCTAGGAGCGAACTCTCTCCAGTTTCTGTAAAGGTGTTGGCCTCTGCTTTTTACTGATTTTTTTTATGATTATTGGTCAAGTACCATTTCATTCAGCAGAAAACATTTAGAATATTATTATGAATCATTTTGCTTTATTTATAATGCATTCTAAGATGGTTACTTGCATGAGAATAGCCAGTATGGATTTCATCTCGCACCTGTGCAAGATGCTGTGTTTTTTGCCATACCCTGGGGTTAAGCTGTGAACAAACACTGTAACTTCTTAAAAAATCAGGCAGCTAGTGCACCTTAAGGAGGTCTTTGTCCCGTGGGTTTAAAACCTGAACTATGCTGCAAGCATTACGCCAAGTGAACTTCCAGTGTTCTGTGCTGCAACCGCAGCAGGAAGGATCTTGTTGGGGATGCACAAATAATCTGAAAATACATGGGATATTTTTTGGAGCTGTCAGGAGAAGCTACAAAGATAACTGTTGTTTATACCTGTTCTGGAGGAACAAGTGAAGAGTGGTTGTTCAGATATATTTTTTTGCAGAGATAAATTATTATCCTCTGTAGTAAATGTTCATTGCTCCTATCAGCTTGTCAGTATTTATATTTTTATAGCAGTTAATACTCACAGTTCAAAGATTTTTTTTTTTTAAAGTAGAACTACAGGTGCTTACTTATGCCTTCATACTGGAACGATGGAACTGTTGTGTGTGTGTGCCTGAAGTCCTATTTGCATGTGCTGGTGTCCTATAACTGTTGCAAAAGTGGGTATTGTATATCCCATCAACTGATGATGTTTGTACTAGTTCTCTGAATAATGCTTTTTGGAAGTATTTGGTATTAACAGGTTTTAAAAGTATCTCAGGACTTGCTTAAGCTATGACTCTTTTAATTTTTATTTTTTTAGGTGGACTGGCTTTAGCTCAAGTACTATTTTTTTATGTGAAATACCTGGTTTTGTATGGTGTTCCTGCTCTCCTCCTTCAACTGGATGGACTCAAACCTCCACCTCTGCCTTGCTGTGTGAGCCTGATGCACAGTTTTACTAAAATGTGGAGGTTAGTCATTATTGCTTTTCAGACAGTTTAGTACTGATATATGGCAGTCAGAGTGTAAGAACCTGCATGTGTGTGGTCATGGTCACATACATGTTTGCTTTCATGTCCTCATACTTTTTCTCTCACCCCCATGATTAATCTTTAGTACTTTCTAAATTAACTTCAATTTGATGGTTGTTTTTTCATGGTGCAGAGAGTAGGGGCAAGCATTCCTTTCAACATTTTCATCCCCTTAATTATTTAAATTGCTCAGCCTGCTTATCTTCACTAAATTAGCAATTTATTTTTTCCAGCTATTTGAAATTGTTCATTTTTCAGTCTTGACATAAACCTCACATTTCAGCTAGATATCCTTCCAGAGAAGGAAAAGAAATGCTTAATTACCCTATGAGGAAAGCTGTACTTGTAACATTTCCATTTGTAGAGTCATGCAGTAGAGAAAGTCTTCAACGTATTGAAAATACTATGAGAAATTATAATTGTTTACAGTATAGGAGGAATTTCTGGATCTTCTTTGCTTCTAAAGAGTTTCAGCACAATATTTCACAAAGTATCATTTTTGAATCTTACGGTTACTTTAAATCAGTGTTCACGGAAGTATTTTCCCTGAAAACTGTCTCCCAGGTGGATTCTGCTTGCTGCTCAGGCTATTAGTAACAGTGCATTCATTTGATTTCTCCCATCCCTAATTTTCCTCTGCACTACCTCTAGTTCCTTCAGCCTGTGGGTTGCTGTGCTCCATACTTCTGGAAATATTACCTAAAGCAATTTAGACTTGTCAGCTTTTTAGTGCAGAGACTTGTGTTGTGCCAGTGCAGAGCCTAGCACAATGGTGTTAAACCTGATTGGTCTCTGACTGCTTTGTCATATGAATAATAATTTTTCATTTTAGTCACAAAAACATCAGGACTGCTATTATCAGAGCTTTATTGGATGAGATTTTAATTTTGTTTTCAGCTTGAATCTAGCTGTAACAAGAAAGCTTTATAGTTTATAGTAGCTGGCAACTGTAGATATGAAATGCAGCAGAAGTAGAGTGCAGAAAACAGATGAACTGTTAAAAATTGTGCTACTGGTAAATGTGTTGGTTTAAATTCTCCTCCAGAGTTTGAACTGAACTTACAACCTACAAAGTTAAAATAGAAATCTGTGGATTTTAACCAGGCATTCTCCTGAGAGCAGTATCTATTGGCCTGCTGGCCCTTGCAAAGCAGTGTTGCAAACAGCAGAGGGTTTTTTCCCTTCTCTCCAGTTATTATTCCAGGGAGCCTGTGTAATGCTTTAAAGGTGTCAGATGAAACTGAATACTGTCAGTGCTATGCCAATTAACAGACTGAAACGGTTTAAAAAAAAGCACCTGCAAAGATGTGTGGTTTATCACGGTAAGAACATGGGGTATTCTTTAAAAAATATATTCATAACACTTATAAGGAAATTGAAACTAGTATCTAAGCAGAAATGTTAATTATTTTTTTACAGAAGGAAAAAAGCCAATGCTATATTTACCATTCACCTAAGTGTTTGTCATATATGTAGCAAACATTCACTGACAGAAAAAACAAAACTATCATATAGATGGGATTTGTTTACTTGCTCTGAAGCTTGAAAAAAATCAGCTTGTGTGCAGCTGACTTAATTTCTTGTTCTCAAATCTGTGTGGATAGTCAAATTTTCTATGGCTGATAGAGAATTATGGGTCAATCTCAGTTATTTAACAAATCTCATGTAGTTTGCCCTTTGAATCCCCGAGTTGATGCCTTTATGCCTTTGCAGTTAAACTCTTCAATTGCAACCACCCAGAGGCTTTGCAGTCTTTTTATGTTTCGATATGTTATATAGGAATGTCAGCATTAGAAGTGGGAATAGCCTTTGTATCTAAAGGACATGACTGTTTGAACAGGACAGGTAGTGTGAAAATTACAGGTTTAGCATGAAAACTAGCGAAAGGTGGTGAGAGTAAATACCTTGTGCTGTGAAGCCTTATGAACAATAAATCTATGTTTCTTTAAAGTGATAAAAGTTCATGTATTTACAAAGTACTATATAAGTGAATGTTCCAAACAACTTTATCTGTGTGGGTCAAATTTAAATGTTAATAACATGGCGGCCAGTTTTAAGCTGCTGGAGTGAGGACATTTGTGCCAGGCTATGTTCCCATCAAATGGTAGTTTGGTAAAGTTTATTAAAGGCTCCTAGGGCCAGGCTGGGAAGTGGAATGAGCCAGATAATATGGAATGCACCACTGTAATCTGCTGGCTGGCATCAGGGATGCTGCTTGTAACCAAAAAAAAAAGTATGTTTGGCTTATTCTTACTGTTCTTGATGGTGTCCGCTTTAGGGTACTCACAGAAACAGGGTATTATGGTAGTTAGGCTTTTAGAACACTTAGTATTGCTATTTTTATGGCCCAAAGCTATTAGCGGTGCAGATTTTGAGGGAGAGAAAGTAGCCTGAAGAGAAAGACGTGAATGTCACAGTGTAAGGAATGCAAATATGCTACCAAGGAGTCTTCTGCCATCACCTGGTGTACTTTGAGCGTATCAACAAATTTTTAGCTGATATGTCCAGACCAGTTTCATTTATAATCAGCACAAGCTGACATAATTCACTATGTGATACAGTAGGTGGAAGAGCTTTCACTTGGGAAGGTAAGATACTACAATGTGTCTAAGAATTTTTCTAGAGCTGAAGAGCAAAGCAGGTATTAGAAAAACAAATTGGGTACTCTGCCTCCCTATTATGGTACTAAGCAATAAACCAAAACCGTGTCCATTCAAACTGAAAAATAAAAGGCTGTAATTAAAAAGGAGTTATCAACTTTATAGTAGATTCTGCCTAATTTACATTTTATTTAATCAAGACAATCTCTTGAGTCAAAAAATTACCAATCTTCTTTACAGTCTCAAGACAAATACAGGTGTTGAATGTATTACTATGGTTTCATCTTACCAGAATATCATTATCTTGCTAAATATGCAGCTGCGTAGCTAATAAATGCATGATAATTTTTTTTGCTATTCAAAAGCTTGATTATAGCTGTGAAAAGGAGTTTCTGAGCTCCTGATTTCCCGATAGGGCAGCAGTTCAGTGACATGCTAATGTACGATAAAGCAGACATTAAAAACTCTTAAGTCATGAGGAATTAAAACTTGATTTTTTGTTACTAAGGTTAAAAGCAAGGTAATGAATCATTTGAGAGCTATCAGTAGTGTTGGAAACGTGTAAGTGCTTTTAAAGAATTCACCAAGGCTGAAGTCTGCCATACAACTTCTCAGGTGAAGGGGAAAATAGTGTAGTTCAACTGGAAAAAGTTGTGCTACTGCTCGATCTTGCAAATTAGTCCAATATGGAAAAATATCCTAATGGAGGAGTAAGGATGTGGAAATTGCAGAAGCAATAGAAAGCATATAACTAAATCCTATATCAGTTTTGATATATTGGTAAATGACTTTGGAAATGTATTCCACAATGAAACTTGTCAGCTTGTAAATTAGGACAACATTTAGCACAGTTGCTGGAAGCAACTTCTTCATGGGAAGAAAAAAAATCGTGCTTCCATTTTTGTTTCCATACTATGTTTCACACTTGCTGAGAGAGGCAAGTGCTGTTCTGCAAAATTATTGGACACAGTGATGAGATGTATTTTGACATGCCGTGGGACATGCCACATTTCTTAAGCATGGCATAAGAAAACAGTTCTCTGGTCATACACTGATATGAAAAATGCAGAAGCACAACTCCTACTCTGCCTGTCACCATAAAATTTGCATATTCCCAAGTATTTTATCCCAAAATAACTTGAAGACAAGTGTGTTAAGGACATTGTGCTAAAACTTTATGGATGTTTAATATAGGTTAGCCTCAACAAGCTAGAGGTTCTTCACAAAAGCATAGAGGTAGTATTTGAAAAGTAGAAAGTAAACAGTTATATCCAGAATAAAGAAAACAATTTGAAGAAATGCTGCTAGATGAAATAAGGTAATGATGAAGAATCGTCTGGACATTTTCAACTGCCATGCTGTGGTTCTGGATTCCACCTTGTATTTAACGTCCCAGTTCTTGACCAGACAAGAGTCTGAGATAAATCAATCTCCACCATTTTCTTGCATGCCATTGAGTGAAGTAGGAGGGCTGTTTTTTTGCATGTACAGACACACATACACACTTATGTAAACACATGTTAAGTTTATCCCACAGGTGTTTTGGTGACATCCAAAAATGGTGTCTGGGTTATGATTTGAAACAAATTATCTGCAATTCAGTCTGGCTTACCTAACTCAGTATTTGCAAAAGCGTTGCTTGCCTTCTATGAGAAAAGTGGTCTCACTGAATTGCTCCAAATTTCCAATTAGAATTTTGCTGTAGGGCAATCATTCT
>JAAGNO010016365.1:0-18128 GCA_033439905.1 Ceryle rudis | reverse complement strand
GAAATTTAATTAAGATCAGAAATGGTGTTTCTGTCAATGCTTGATTTGGGAAGCTTGCCTCCTTGAATTGCCAAACGTCTGGAGCAAGTTAACTCAAAATTGTCCAGCTGTAGCAGTGCTACAGCAATGTGCAGTCAGGATGACATCCCTACCTGTGGGCTCAGAAAGAGGTGCCTTTACAAACTGAGGAGCTTGTACTCTAACAAACTTCTGTAGAAGGCTCTTTCTTTCTGGATATCATAGTGCTCTTTTGCTGTGCTGTTTCTGGATAAGTTGTCACATGGTCTGAAGTTTGAGATGGCAGATTTTCTCCCTAAATTTCTCCTAGGAGTCTAGTTCTCTGCTTATAATAACAGTAAATTATTATTTAATACAATAACAGCAAATCACTATCATGCAGCCTGTCATTTGGAGGTAATTGTAGGGGAGAAAGAAGCATCTTAAATGATAGGTTGTAAACATCTTCCCGTGGCAGGTATCCTCAGGAGTCAGTTAAGTTACAAATCCTTGAAATGTCCCCATGAGAGAAGTGGAGGCAGGCAGTGAAAAGGAACTCCAAATCTCCATGGCTGTGTGAAGAAGCGATTCAGTGCAAATCATCTAGAGCCTGGTAGAAATGTGAATGGCACATCCAGATTTGGGGTTCAGACCTGCTGCCCCATCTAGCTGTGGAAGGGGTTGCAGTGGCAGCAACTGCCGCTCCCAAAGCTGCAGAGGGACCTTCACTGGGCTTCTGTGCCTGGGGGGAGGGTGCTGTCTGGGGATCAGGGCAGGGGTGCTGGGTCAAGCCTACTTATGCAATGAACAGAGAATCTCATTTTAATTGCTGTATAGAGCCTAGCAGTCACTTTCAGGAGGATCAAGTATTTTGAGGTGATTTGTGTCTCCTATAGTTCTAGACAGCTATGTTTTAGAAAGCTCTATATTCCATGCATCTGATGGGACTTAGCCAGCAGCTGTAACTGAGACAAGAAAAGGAAAGACATGGTTATCCATATTTCCCTTTCCTCTGGAGATGCGGAACGTCACTTCATGTATACTTCCAGCCTTTGATATTTTCAAAGAAAAAGTTGTCCACTGTGTGTTAAACACTGTCAGGTAAACCAAAAATGTCTTTTAATGATCTAGCTTCCCACTGGTTTTAATTGTTAATGCTGCAGCATTTCTATTTAAATATCAAAAGGCACCTTTTCTCCACCCTCTGTTTTTAGAGATCATCTCTTAACTATGAAAAAAGTTTACTTTAAAGGATATTGGATTAAATAGACTAAAACCCACAGGGTTGAAATGGCCTAGTGCTCATGAGTAAAGCGAAATTGTGTCGAAATCTATTTCTTCTATTGGATAGAAGAAACAAATATTGCCAAAGTGTGCAGAAGTCCAAACACATAGATGACCATGAGCCATGTTAAGCTGCCTTTCGCAAAATGTATCTCCCTGAAGTCATAAAATCTCATTTGTACGTCCTGTCTGGACAAATACACTGAACCAGATCCAAATCAATAGTAAAAATAGCATGCATAAGGACAGTTTTGTTGTGGAAAGCTTGTGTTTGCATGTATTTGTGGATGACATGCTTTAAAAAGCTTAGAGTATTAGTTTCCATTCTTGATAAGCTTTTTACGTGGTCTTTGAAGATGCTTGCTGAGAGTCTCAGAGAGGATAGGGCTTTCCCCCCCCCCCCCCCTTCTCTTTCTGTTGGTATGTAAAGCAGGTCCTGCTGTATGTCCTTGCCACCTGTGGTACTTCTAAGCAATATGCTCCTGGATGAAATACTCAGCTGCTGTGCAGAGTAACAGCTGCAGTCAGGGAGGTCTTTCAGAGAGCAGAGCCCTCCTTAGAAAAGCTATGGAGTTATATAGAACCTTTAAATATTACACCTGCTTGGCAATATCAGAATACTTAAGCTGCTTGCCCAAAAGTTGGGCATTTAATTGCAGAATTATTTTATATTTTTTAACAGTCAAATAACTTAGTTAAGTTGAGGAGTTTTCCTGATTTACTTGTTAATCATTGCAACAGCTAATTAAAACTATAAAGCTGAGCATTGATCTGTGACGTTATTTTTAGATAACATGTCACCGGAATATATGAAAGATACTTTAGTTCTGGACTGGTTAGTCATTCTCTCACTTAAAAAGACAAAAGATTTAACTGCTTTTGACGTCAGCCAAATTAGTGCGTGCTACAGTTCTTATCTACTGTACAGCTCAATTTGCTGGTTATATTAAAGCTTTAAAAGGCTCCTTAAATCTCTTCAGTAGAGGAAAAAAAAAACCTATTTGTCTCTTTGGAGTATAAAAAGAGGCAATAATGAAACGCCTTAATCCTTTTTGGGTCTAAATTGCATAATTATTGGAAATTTATTTGTGTAGTGATTGCTTTGTTACTGTAATTCGACACTGCTGGGCTTTTTTAACACACAAGCTAAACCCACCTACTGCTGATCACCTATGAAGCCCATTTTTCAGTATTTGACACGGGCTCTGCATAGATACAAACCATTACTGCTGCTCTCATTTGTCAAACAGCACTCTGCCTGCTTATAACCATTGTAGAAAATGAGTAAGGGCTATTAATAAACTTCATTGTTGTGTTTGCAGTAGGGATAGGGATCTCATGGTAATTGGACAGTCACGCTGCATTGCAAGAGTCTTGCTCGAGGAAAACTGAAGGAGAACTTACCCTACGGGAGTTTGCCACTAATAGGTGTTAGGTTTTATCCTCTCTCCTTGAGCCACCATTGGCTTTTGAACAATCAGGGAAGGTATAAATTTAAAGTAATTTTTCTTCTGAAGGGTTCTAAGAGAGATTAACAGAATATAAATGAGATTTGCTCCCTTTAAGAAAGCATCTGCTGAACTGTATCACTAAGATCCAATATGATGGATATGTGAGAAATAGAACTAATTTCTTGTCTTAAAGCCTCCCAAGTAAGCAGACCTGTGTGTAATCTTAACACTGGCAATGACTGATACCTGCTTAAAGTTCTGCTTGTCTCTCTGGCCAGGAGATTGCAGGGGTGGGAAGAAGTTGCTAGCTAGAATCAGTAAAACCTTCCTCAGGCATTCTGATATAATACAAGCTGAGTATTTAAACTGAAATGAAACAACCAAACATATTAGATCTTGGATCCAATTTGTAGGCTGGAGGCCACTACCAGTTTGTGAAGTCTTCTTGTGCGGTCCACAAAAGAACATTCTCCTTGCAGCCATCATATTGTAGATTATTTTTTCTATACAGGTTTCCAGCCTTAGCTCCTAGCTAATAACTGAAACTCTACAGATGAAGCCTTGGGACTTGTTGATATTTTCTGCTTGGAGATGAAGGTGCCTCTAACAGAATGTATACCAAAGTTGGACAGTATCCTGTACTATATAGGCTGTCCAGAGTCAGTTCAGGTATTTTTATTTCTGCTGAAATCAGTGAGGGTTTTGCTGCTGATTTTTACTGACTTGGGATTTTGTTGTGGATTTCTACCACTGTCATAGGTATGGGAAGCTCTTGCTTGATATGCAGGAAATACTTTACAAGTAGCATGTTTAGGGTTTGTTCTGTTCAACCTTAAAGTTATTGCATATTTACAAAGTACTCTTTTTGTGAAGTAAGGTGAATGTTTATGCATCAGACGTATTGTACTGAAGAGCTCTACAGCACTGAGCAAGAACTCTGGATGGAGGCATCTGGCACAGGCTGAAGGAGGAAACCAAAAGGCAACTTGTTACTGTTGAATCATTTGAAGAGGAAACAGAACAACAATTCAAATTGTTTTTATCTAAGCATGACGTGTTAAAATTCCAGTATGTCCTTAAGCATCAGAGAATATGATTAAGATATCTTCATGTATATACAAGTCCTGCTTATTACTGAAACAAGAAATTGCTTGTCAGACATGATATAAAATGTTTGACAGTCTTCATATTTTTTCTTTCAAATAACATAGATTTTTCTTTTTCTTCTTAGCTGTATTTTTACAGTGAGATGAAAGAAAGCTGCTACTACTAGCTTGCTGCATTGCAGATGGTTAAAACAAAAAGCTCACAAGCAAGAGTCCGTTGAAACTTGAGATCTAGGCTTAAGCAGGTTCTTAAGATCTTGATGTTTAAAAGAACATTGAATTCACTTAAATGTAAATTTTCTCACTGGGTTGAGTCAGTTTGCTTCATTGTATGTTGCATGGTAAGAACTGAGGTGTTTTGGTTTTGCATAGGAAGTTACAGGATTTGTTGTTGTTTACCTTGAAGGAATGCCAAAAAGCTCCATATATGTATTTGTTCTTGATTCCAATACCATACTGGTAGGTAGACTGTAAAATCTGTACATGGGTGGAAATCACCAAGTGTCTTGCACTAATTGAAAGGCTGAAGTACAAAATGAGAGTTCCAAGAACAAACCTGTGTGTGGCAAAAGAGTTCACAGAAAATCTATGACTTTCAAGGCTCGGTGTCTAAAAGTATATTCCATAGTTTGGGTAACAGATAAATTAAAATGAGTTGTTCTATTGGGTTGAATTTCACTTTTCATGATGCATCTTCCCATCTTCATTTTAAAAACTAACAGGACTAAAAGTCTGGGCATTTTAGATTAATATTTTCACTTTTCTTGCTATATTTGTTTTTACTGTAAAATATCTTCTGTGACAGTCTTATTTTTTTCTATTAAGTTGCTCATCTGCTTTCTAAATAGTGTATCCTGGCATGGTGGCAATTATATTATTTAGGAAGGAGTGTGCTGCTTGTCACTGAAGAGACAAGCTTTGTTATGAAGTTATAGCTTTCAAGTAAACTTGAAGAAAACAGTGTGTGAATCCATCCAAATTATAGACAGGCAAAAGTGTCTTTTAAGAGTACTTATGGCTTTCCCAGATCTTTATTTAATAATGGTGATGATGAATTGATTGGTAGCAGTCACTACCTGAAAAATATTTGGTAGAATAACCCCTCCAGGGGATTTGCTTTAGCCAAGTTTTATAGTTCATCGAGACATTAAAGAATAGCACTTACAAAACCTGCATATACTTTGCTACCTGCTTTCCCTGTAGTAATTTTATTCTTCAAGCAGAAGTCTAATATGCCTCAGACTTACATTGCACACTTGTAATTATTTGTTATTTGGAAGCTTTCATCTTTGAGGGATTGCCAGATGGGGAGGTTGCCACAGACAGCATTGGAAGAAAGATGAGAAGTAGGAGGGTCCAGAAAAGTAGTTTAGAACTGCTAAATGGTGTGGGACATCTCTCAGGGGAATTCTCTCATTTACAGTTTTTTTGGGATCCCTGCTCTAAGACATTACTTGAGAAAGAGGGACAATGAAGCAATGTAAGAGCATTGTCAGTGAAAGTGGTTGTCATTCAGTGACCTCTCAGTCTCCAGTGTAAAATGTTCTGGTGTGAGAGAAGACTTAGCATCTCACCAGCAAAATGCCAGATTTATTTGCAAAGACTGCTAATGGAAGTGCTGGTCTTGCACACACATGAGAGTTAAATAGGATGGACTACTCTGAGGATATGTGAATGAGTTAGGCTTTCTAATGTCAAGTTTAGCCATTTTTGTAAAAGGAAGGTTCAACCGTTGTTGAAACGCTGCAGCAGATACAATGCTTCATTTAAGAGATGGCAAAAACCCACAGGGTAGAGAGAGTACTGAAGTAATAAATAACCCACTTGTTTGTTTTCATCACCACCATAAATGGCAAGTAGTCTAACTGATTTGAAGAGATTTAAGTGCAATTATTGTTTGCTTCAGTGCAACGTGGGGTAGTGCTGCTGTTTGAAATCCCTTTCTGCTTCTATAGAAATGACACCATTCCTTTTAACGTTTAAAAGTGTTCATGTTCCAGCAGCAACATGACTGTTTTTAAGGTGTCTGGGATATTTCTGTCTACAATGCAATACAGTGCTTCTGGGCACACAGTATCACATTTACCGGTCTCCATCTGTGTTACTGATTTTTGAACACTTTACCAGTGGCAAACTGTCTACTTAGATCTACTCCCCTGAAGGTAGGGCCTAAAGTTTGAATTGTGCCACTCTGCTTTTCAGAGTGGTTATGTGCCATCTGCTTGCAGTGGGCATTTTTGAAGAGCATGTTTAGCCAAATGTTTTCTAGATCATGCTATCCTTTGCATGATTTGTTGTGCTTTGTTTACAGGAATAACATGCTGCCCAGTAGTCCTGGGGAGAAACCAGCAGAAAACATGCTGTGCTGGTTTATCTTCAGCACGTGGTTTAAAAATACGGATATACAAAATCAGGGTTTGGCAACTCAAAATATTCGCAATTCATTTCATAAAAAAATGGTTCTAGTAATGAGCTTAACCTTAAATTGATTCATGTTTCTGACACGTGCTTGGCACTTACATGGTTTTTTATGCTGTAAATCATTGGGAATGAGGTCTTGTAATCAGTGTTGTGAGATGGGAGTCCTTTAGCCACCATACTGCAATTGTGAACTGTGGTCCCTAACACAGCTAATGAGCAGTGGCTTTCATCTAGGTAGCTGTGAGGTCAAGTCCTCAAATAACATAGGCTGGCATAACTTCACTGATTTTAAAAGTTGTATGTTAAAGCTTCATACAAATCCCTGAAGAACCAGAGTTTAGACCTCAGTTAAAGGAAGGCACAGCTTTGTGGAAAGTGGGACAATAAACAATCCATTGGGTGTTTTCATTCTAATAAATTGGCTTTATGTGTGTGCATTTTTAACAGTGAATATTTTGTGGAAATATTTTAATAAAGTTCATATGCCATAATTATAAATCTTTTTTTAATAGCAAGTCAATTAAGTGTTAGAGTGAAAAATAAGAGAAGATGGTGTTTATGTCAAAGCAAACTGTTTTCCCTCCCTGTCTGAACCCACTTTTCCTCAGCTTTGTCCACCCTGACCTCATTCAGTTCTGATCATCCCAAGTTAGCAGGACAATTCAGTTTCCATGCTTCTTGTAAGTCATGTCCTTTTGGCTTTTGGTTGCAGCATCAAAAGTGGTGATATTTTTATGCTCTGCATCCCTGTTCAGAAGCTCAGTTGTTGTCTCTTCAGAGATGGTAGCAGATTTGGTCATTGCTGTCAGAGAATAGCTAGGAGAACTTGAAAAGATGAGCTTGGACGAAGGTGTGTAAGGTGGCCGTTTAGCCTATAGCTGTTCCCTGGAACTGTACAAGATTCTTCTCCCCATCTCATCACAAACATACTCAAGGCTTTCTCCTCTGAAGAAAAGTTTTTCAGAGCTATGAATATAGACTGTGGGCAGCTCTGATACAGAAGACTGTCTGTACAACACAGAATATTTTAGTGAAGAGGGGGAGCCAATTTTACAGTATGCGTCCAGGCAGGAGGAATGCAGAAAGCAAACTGGATACACTTCATGCAGTATAATTGCAGAGTAATATAACAATGTAAAATGGGGAGTGATTCTGGAAAAGAATGTGAAAATACACGTTTAATGATGACCACATGCATTTTCCTGGCAGAATATTTTTCTGTTGCAAGGGAGCTTTTAAGTGAGAAATTCTTTCCCCTCCTTTCTACCCTGCTGAACTGGTGGACTTTCCCTTCCTATTAATGCTTAGAATTTCTACAGCTCATTATCTGTCTGTTGCTGTTACCAGGATGCCATTAACTATCTGATGACTTCCCTGGCTGTTTCAGGTAGAAGGCAGCACACTGCAAGCAGTACTGTTAAAATACAACCATGTTGTACTCAAACGAGCAATTAGGTTTTTTGGAACAGGACGCTCAAGAGCTTAGTATAAGCCAAAATGTTTTCTCTATACAGAATGTTAAGCCCATTTCAGAGCAAGTCCAGCACTGGAAATAAGACATTTGCATTTTCTAATTGTGCCATTTTGCACACAGTTAATCTGTGATTATATTGATAGTCCCATAAAATCATCACATAATTCAGATACTAAGTAAATGTCTCAAATCAGCAGATACCTTCATGTAGTGTCAAGGATTTGCTAGTACATTGTTCATGAGCTTTGTTCTCCTGAGCTGGATGAGGGATGGGGAAACAGAAATGGGAAACGCATGCTGGTACTAACTGCCAATGTATGTTGTTAGTGCTGAAGTTTTCAGGCATGGTTCTAGTCACTTAGTGTCATCTAACTTGTTCTTACTGTCAAAAGTCCTCTAAGTTATTTTCCTCATCAGATCTGAGCAGAACACACTTGCGAGGTCCACTTCTTGGTATATTCTGTGTATCTGAAGATGTAAGGAGGTTGTTTTGATTGTTCTGTATCACTGAGAGACTTCACAGCAACCAATTACATTTTGGTGCAGTACAGAGCAGAAAAGGGCAAAGAAAGAATTCTGCAGTAGTTTTGCGCAGATGATCTACCTGCATATGACAGGAAACACATAGACTAACTGGACTTCAGGATGCTTAAAAAAATATTTCCAGTAACAAAATATACATAAGTTATGCTTTAAATGGCTTATACTAGTCAATGTTACTGCTTTATTGAAGAAATACTCAAGGAATCTGTGAGTGCTTTAGCATGCATCTAAATCTTTCCATATGGTTATAATGGTTGTAATCCTTAAATTTCACATACTACAGACAGGAGATTGTAGATTACATTTCTGTTTTATCAATTCCAGTAATTTTATATTTATATTTGAAATTATTGTTTTGAAATGCAGTGTTTGTACAATACCCAACAGTAGTTTTTTTGGTTGTTGGTTTTTGTTTGTTTGTTTTTTAATAATTAAAATATGGTGGATCTTTTTTCTTACAGATGTTTCGATGTTGGGCTACATCGCTTTCTGGTCAGGTAAGCTAATACTCTGAACTGCAATTCCTTATTAAAAAGCATTTCTGTTGTTATATGTAAGATGCCCATGTGAACCCAATGCTAGATATTTTCTGTGGTAAGATCCTTTTTTGTCTCCTATCTATATGTTAGTTTAAGAAACTTAATTATACAGTTTGAATATCTACACAATATCACTCTCTAAGGAATCTCTTCAGGTGTCCTTCAGGAAAACCTTGACTTGAGAAATTTCAGTGGCAGTGTTCCACTCACTCATGAGGAAATCTTAATTTTTTTCTTGTACTGAGGAAAAACTTTTATAAAGTGGTTGGTTTTGTTCCCCTCCACCTCAGTAACTCAAGTACCTTCATACCTTCTAATAAGGGCTCAAATTTTATAGAAAACTATGACTGTGGAGGGGATTTTTATTTTCTCAGTATAAAACTTGATTGATTTGATGCACAGGGTGGACTATGTACGGAATATGAATGAAGGAAGTGGAATAATTGCTTGTTTTGTTTGCTGACATTTAGAGGAATGCAGTGATTAAAGCAGGGCACTTCAACAAGAAGAGGGAGGTTAATGCATTTGAATGGTACACCGAGGAACTTTTTGCAGTTTGGAGTTCTTTTGTGTGAGCAAAGTCACAGGTGTTCACGAAATGTGTTTGCATTCATTTTTAATAACATGCCTATCACTACCTGCTGATCTTTACAAAGAAGTGTGATGTGTACCATGAAAGATGGAGTTTGTCATAGTCTTCAGGCCCTTAGAGAATTCATTCTATCAATTATTTCATCCCACTAAAATGTTGCAATATCCATCTGTAAAGAACTTTAACTTGGAAGAATGAAGCCAGTATGTGAGCCAGAGCATGCTGTTTGGGTATCACCATAAGGATCAGGTGATGTTAGGCTTTCTGTGATTTGACCTGGAAACTGGACTCGTTAATTCAGGCTCCTTTGTCATATTTCCTGGATAAAGACTCTGTTAAGCCTTCATTCTTATGAGTCCCTGGGGCCATAATGCAGAGATTTTTGGCACTCATTCACAGCCTGGCAGAGATCTACCAGGTTGATATCTCCTGATTGCTTTTCACTCCTCTGATCATTCACTTGAACCATATATTTTCTAATGTTTGCAGAATCACACCAATAGCTCTTGACTGTAGCTAATAAAAGCAGCATACAGCTCCAGACAGAATGGTAAATGCCTAGAACTGTTTCTCTGCCTTAGGCTTAACATCACTTGTAAGTGGTCTTTTTTACTTTGTTCTTTGAAGTATTGAAGGATATCCCTTTTAGATTCAGCTTCTCTTATCAGTGCTGTGGTTAAATCCAGGAATAAATGGTAATTCTCTGTCCAAGGCCTGGGTGCTGACTGGACAATAATAGAAAAGGTATGTCATAAAGGGAAGAATACTGGGTATTATATTGAACACCATGCTTCTGTCATTTAAACTAAATACAGAAACCATGGAAGATATGAGATCACAGTAAGCCTACGTCACAGGGAAAATCAGGCTTGTTTCAAGGTTGCACAGGCAAATCCCCATCCCGAAACCTCATAACCTTTGAGCGGTAGGCTTTGTAACATTAGGGTTATTTTACGTATTTCTGTGCATGTAACATGACAGATTTTAACAGATAGCTCTCTTTGCTAAAACCATAGTGTAAATATTGCTGAAGATATATATATATTTCAGTGTATAGGTACAGTTTTTAGACTACTGAATTTACTTAAATTCTGGTTCTACAGAATTAGTTACGTATATTTTTTGGCTAGCAGATTGGTATTTTTTTTTAAATAATCATACAAGAAATGGAAATTATCATATTAAGAAATGGTTTAAAAATTTACTACTATCATAAAGGGAATAGAGTGCATGAGATGATCTCCTAGGAATGGGGACAACTACTTGAGAATAGAATCATGGTAAGTATTGATGTACTGAACCCCTGCTAATGCTTCTGCCATAAAATGTTTTCACTTGCTTCATTCAAAGAATGTAGTAAGAGGCTATTCTCTTATACTACATTGTTTTACATCCTGTGGAGATGCAGCATTGGAGTTGTATGCTCATGGAATCCCCAGACTTCAAATAACTGTTGAATGAATTGAATGTCATCTCTGACTAATGTGTCTTTTTTTCAAAGCCATTTGAGGGTTCTGTGCAGTGTGGTGTTCTAACCATAAAGAGCTTTAATCCTTCATTCTCAGTCTGTCACCTACCCCAGTAACATCTTGGGGAGCCATCAGATACTTTAACTGTACTGCTAAGGAAGAAATACTGTTCCCTTCTGTTGTAGCAGGATGGGTTTTGCTTGGTTTTCTTAAGTTAAAAAAAAAAAAAAAAATCCTTTTAGGGGATGACTTTTGGACTAGGAAACAGGATTTGGTGTTGGTCTGCCATGTGACCTTTAGGAAGTTCCTGCCTTTGGTTTTGTCTATTAGGCAGTCTCTGCTCCTGAGAACTTGCGGGTCTTCTTCTGTGTTCATATAGTATCTGTTATAAATGGTCTTTTCACAGTTTGGGTTTCTATGTGTGAAATACAAACAGTGGTGAAAAAAACCTGAACAAAACCCAAACAATCTAGAGTTGCAGAAAGTGTTGAAAATCTTTGAGTTGACATTTACAATGTTCAGGAGATGCTATACTGGTTTAAATATAAGCACACCACCCTGCAGTGGAACAGGGAACCCAGTATGTCACTTGCAAATATAAAATGGAGGGCCAGAAAAACTAAACCCAGTATCTGCTAAAAGGACAATCTGTGCCTAATTACTTATTAAAATGATGTTTGGAGGGACTAGTACTGTACATAGCCTGACCTATCACAGTCAGTGGCTTGCCCAAGTGAAGCATGACACAACACATGACAGAATTACAGTCACACAACAGCTTCTGTATTCTTAGCAAAAAAAAAAAAAAAATTCTCTCCATCCATCTAGCTATGGCTTGAACTATGCATCTGATATGTTTTTTTAAGATAGCTCAAATGTTTTAAAATCTCATCTTTTTAAATGTATTTGCTGAAAAGCACTTAGTAAACTGAAAAGGCTAATTATCTGGTGTTTGCTGGCCTGGGCTGAACTGGATTGTAAGACTATTTCTAATTACTTGCATGCTGAAATATGGTGACATCATGAAACTATTATTTGTGAAATTAAACTGCAGTTGAGTACGTTTGGGTCTGGGCCTTTAACATTTTATTAGCTGTACCATAGTGTTTGAAGAAGGGATCCTGGAAATTCATGAGGGAATATCAATAATTTAATGATGAAAACTTGGGTTTGATATTATCCATTAAAAATATGCTATATATAGTATGCATTAAAAATATGCTACCATACATGGAAAGTGTAATTTGCTCACTGTATTCACACAGTGATATAAAGAAGTATTTGCTACTACTTCTACAATAAGCAAAATTATTAATCAATGTTATTTAAGTATAGCAATTTTTTTCATTGTAGCTACAGGAAGAACAACCTTTTTTTTTTTTTTTTTTTTTCCCTTCCCCCTAAATCTAAGCATTCTCAGAATGGAGCAAAGTGTGTATTTTCAGAGTCCAAAATGCATAAAAATAGCCTTTGGAATAGCAGCTTAAAGGGAAAAGAGCAAGGGAGAGTATGCCTGGTGCTGTTTGCTCACTGAAGCCATTTTATCCAGGCATTTCATCTAGTGCTCAGCACAGAGCATTGGATGAAAAAATCATGAACATATGACAATGTTTACTGTCCTAATGCCAAACAATTCTTCCTTTAGGGCAACACTGATGAGGGCAGTGGAGAAGAATGACAGTTACTGGAGGCATGATCCTTTTGAAAAATCTCCCCGGTTTCAGCACTGCTGTGCCTTCTGAAAAAGTGTGAATCATACACATTCCAGTACAGATCTGGCTTTGAAAAGAGCTGCAGGACCATGCACCTTAGTGCCTCCCAAAGGTGTCCATCTGTTAGCAGTGCTCACAGCTCAGTCCATGTTTTGAATTACTTGGTCTTTAGAGTTGCAGGTTATTTAGGTTTAGCTTATTACCTGATGCAAAGGTTCTCCAAATACAAAACTTGAAAATCATCCCTTTTTCTAGTTTTCTCAGGTGAAGCAAGGCCTAGTTTAGCTTGGGGATCAAAAATTTAGCATGTATTGCCACCTCTATTGATTTTAATTAGAAACAGGGCACCTCCATGTAAGGGCAAAATGGTCCCATCATGAAAGAGGGATTATGGTTCTGAATAAGGTACATTCATGAAGATAAGGAAAACTCTGTTCATCAACTGGCTCAACTCCCATATATGTTCTCTGTAGAATCCCATAGGACACCATGTATTTTCATGCTACCCAAAAGAACAACAGAATAACTGTTTTAAGTACATTATTTCAAGTCAGTTTTTTCTTTGTTGTTCTACTCTGTTCAGAAAGTACCACTGAGATCAGTTCCTGTGAGGTCAAACATTTTCTAAAGTGCAGGCATTTCCTCCCAAAAGACATCACAACTCTTTACTGAGGTAGTGAGGTTTCATTATCCAAGTGTAATCCCTGTGGGGATCTGTAGACTTGCTGAAAAGCTCAACAGTATTCAAGCCAGCTGAACTTGAAGAGGTTTATGCCCTTGCTTAAAAAAACCCAAGCATTTCTTGCTGTCCTGGGTTCAGTTCAGGTTATCACAAGCAGCTGCTGGGCCAAGCAGTGGGAGGAGCTACATGTGGGATAAATAACTGAAGCGGCCAGTGGGCTATTTGATGCCATACTGAGTCATGCTCCTATATAAGGGGAGGGCTGGCCCAGAGTGAGGGTGCCTATTTTCAACTTGCTTCAACATTTAGCTTCAGTATGACCAGAGCAGGGAAGGTAGTGTTTTGGGCACAGGTAGAGCTTTGTATATAATTCCTTTAGTACTATTGTTTTCCTCTCTCTTTGTGATGTTTTATTAATCTCTCTTTATCTCAGCTTCTGGGGTCTCACCTTTTTTCTTCTTTCTGATTCTCCTTCTCATCACACAGGAGGAGGTGTAGGGGGGTGGTAAGTGGTGGACAAACAGCTGTGTGGTGTTTAGCTGCAGGCTGGGGTTAAACCCTGACACTTGCTATTGCTGTTTATTTTTAAAAATAGCCCATGAACCAACCCCCAAAACCAACCTAACATAAAAACCCAACAACAACAAAACCCAACACTTCTGAGCTTTCCCCTTCTTTCTAACGGTCTCAGGTCTTTAAGTCAACATCTGATGCCACAGTCTCTTTCACTTTGTATTTCATCCCTCCTCTAACCTCACTGCAAAGTAAGATCAGAGGTGAGTCTGGACTCCCAACAGCTGGACACAGCTTCCCTGATGGGATGCCACAGGATGCAGTGTAAGGCATGGTCTTTTGGGAGCCAAATACCAGTGCTAATGCTATACAGTCTGTCTGCTGCTGCTTTGAGTGCGCCTGCCCATAAAATACCATTAGATGTTCTAATATACTGTAGCTGGGTTAGGCAGTATGGTGTTGAAGACATTCCACTTTTCTTGAAACAGGATTGCTAGAGGTATTTGTATAACCACCTCTGCCTTTGAAATTGATAGGTGTAAAGTCCCACAAGGATGCATCCACTCTCTTCTGCTCTGCCAAGAAGTTGGGCACTTTGGTTCACTCTGCCCTGGTTTGGATTGGAAGGGACCTTTAAAGGTCATCTAGTGCAACCTGACCTGGAAGGAGCAGGGATATCTTCAACTAGATCAGGCTGCTCAGAGACCTGTCCAACCTCACCTTGAATGTGTCCAGGGATGGGGCTTCTACTCTCTGGGCAAACTGTTCCAGTATTTCACCACCCTCATTATAAAAAAATTATTCCTTATATGTAGCCTATATCTACCCTTGTCCTACTGCAACAGACCCTGCTAAAAAGACTGTCCCCATTTTTCTCATATGCCCCCTTTAAGTACTGAAAGGCTGCAATAAGGTCTCTCTGGAGCCTTCTGTTTTCCAGGCTGAAAACCCCCAACTCTCACAACAATATATACACAAACTTCTCTGGAGCAAACCAATTAATTTCCTCAAGAAGAAAAATCTGAATGTGGTACTGAGGATCATTTACGCTGCGGAAGCTTTCCAATAGGTCTGACTTGTCTTCATGTGCCCTGTGCAGATCCCAGAACATTTCCCCGGTACCTTTTATCCTCAGGACTTGCCTTCTATTTTCAGGTCGTGCTTTCAGTCAGCATGCGACCTTAGTCTTTTGCCATAAAATATGGGTACAGTGCTGCCCTCACCTTCCCTCAGGCACCTTGAGAAAAACACAGTGCCCTAAAGGGCAATTTCTGCATTGTGTGGATTTGGCTGATCTATTCCAAATGAGGTTAATCCTAAAAAATTTTGCCAGATTGTTGTACTTTGCCAGGGAATCCTGAATGAATGGTTGAAGCAGATGCATTTGACTTTTATGTGTAGCCTGTGTGTTAATGGGAGACCTACTGAAGAAGCAATACTCTCTTCTTTAGCATTACCTGCAGTATGACAATGACAGTTTTATACCTCTATTTCATTTTTTTTTTGCTTGGATCAGTGCTGGCACAAAGGTGCTGTATTGATTAAACCGCAATGTATCTGGATGAAGGAAAGCAATTTATATCTATCTGTAATCATCAATGTGACATACAGGGTACAGTCTGCCAAAGATGCAAATGATTACATGATTCCACTTAAATCTACTGATGTCCTTCCTAGGGAAGGATCTAGTGATGCTGGTACTTAGTCTGTCATGTGCACGTGGGACTGCTGTGTGTAGGATACGTGCAACTGCTTTATTTGCGTTTGCTTTTAGGTCCTTTCTGCCTCCATTCCCTAGACTTTAAACCAAGTGAGGTCTAGTAGGGTATGAGACTCTGGCAAGTGTTCACCAGTCTTGACTCCCTTGAATCACTGTGTTCTTCTGGAGCAGTGTAGATAAAACCAGAGGAAGCAGCCGAAGCAGTGTTTTCAGTCAAGGGTGTCCAGCTGTGAAACAAGCTTCAAGAGCAGGCTAGCATAGAAATGGACAGTTTCCAAGTCATGTTACAAAAACATCCTCTTGGACACAAAAGCCCTGCTATAACAATCACCAAGACAGCTAAGAAGAACAAAAGGTGATTCTCTACTTTCTTTTGTATGTCTTGCAATGTAGGTATGATGTGCTGGAGGCAGTCCCCATGAAGACTTATTTGAAATTTTGTGATTAAGCTAGCACATTGAAAACCCAACTATGTAGTCTTGTTGCTGATAAAAGCAATTGTAGTAATCACTAGATGTGATTGAATGGCTTTGTGTCTAATTTATAAGTAGTTTTAAGGTTAAAGAGTTTATTACTGTGAAGAGGTAGTGGTGTTTATTAGCTTAGGAATTATTTCTTGTTTAAATTGACTTCCAATATGGGGCCTTAGGGTTTCAGCAAAAATTGTTTTGAAGTTCTAAAATACAGAAAGAACAGGAATTAATCTATCTGTAGAGACCCCTGCATAGAGAAGTTGAAAGCTCTACCTCTTCCTATAAAATATTGCAGTTACATCCAGTCGCATATTAGGCTCCTGTGAGCTCTGCTTTCAGACATACTAGAATTTTTTTCAGTGTTTGCTGGTTTTGGCAATTTTTGAAAGCAGTGACAACACTGAAGTGATATTAAAAAAAACCCAAACCAACCAACCAAAAAATAAACTCAAACTGGACAGTGCTGGGAAGCTTCTAAAATGTTCCCTGGCCTTACCACCATTAAAGTCCATAGCTAAGCTCCCGTGGCTCGCAGTGGGAGGCTCCGTGAATTTTCTTCTGAGTGTGTGTCGGGCCTAAATATAAACTGTATAAGCGACCATGATGTATAATATCAGTTGAGGTGCTTTTGCGTAGAGTGGGACAGGGTTCAGAAAACTCAGGTTTATTTTAAAAAAACAAAACCAAACCATCCCGTGAAGCCTGATCAGATACTAATGTAGAATGATGCTAAATTGCTTCAGAGCAACCGCAGTCTCTCAAACACCTTCTCAGAATGAAAACTTTTTTTTTTTTTTTTTGTTAATAGAGCAATCTGTTGTTACCTAATGAATTGGCATTGAACATGTTGCAAAAATAAGGCTGGGTTTTGTATAAACAAAACTGAATCTTTATGTAAATGTTATGTAAATGTGACATTTAACTTAAACTGTTGGAGTGGGGAAGTTGGGATTAACAAGGTACAGATCTCATCATGTTTGTGTTGCAACTGTGAATTAAAACAGTTTGATATTTTTGTTGCAGGGTGTTTGAGTTACTATCTGTGAGCAAGAAATAGGCCTTTTGTGGAAAGTGAGGTATCTTGAGATTCAGTTCAGGCTGCTTTGAAATAATTTTACTCAGTAGTTTAATGGAAATGGATCAAAGGTTGCATTTCAATATAATGTAAGAAAGTATGTCCCCAGGAGTCTTGAACTACCTGAGACTGTAGGGATTCGGAATTTATTCCCTGTGAAGTCCAGGAAATTATGTCATGGGGACGTTTTTGTCCCTGTCTCTGACTGTAAGGACCAGAATTTGGCTGGAGATTGCACGTGATTTCAGTCTGATGGACTTCGTCTCTTTCATAACTGCAGCAACCTGTATTTCAGAGTCATAAACCAAAATATATAAGAAATGTTATTTATATTTAAATCTCATTTATGTAGTGCTTCCAGTTCTAACAAGCACTCATAGCTAAAGCTAAACATATGTATAACAATTTTATATGACCTGCAGTATAAATTTACAGATTTCTGCTTAACTTTGTTTTCTTTTTGATTAATTCTTTTGTCTTTCTCACTTTTTAATGTTTTCTCTTTTTCTTCCACATGTTGTGGTCCGTATTTGTACTTCAGCATGCTAAGAGACATAATTACAACTTCCAAATAGTAGTCTGTGGTTGGTATAAACTTCAATCTCAAAGAAAGAAAAAAAAATAGGATGAAAAGAGCATTCTTCCCAACTTCTGGTAAATGACCTGTATGCAGCACAGCTGCCATAAATTCCACCTTAGTCAGAACCTGATTCGGGCTACACCTTTGCAGCCCGACTGGCTGTTGCCCTGGGGTTGCCTCTCAGCCTCCCCCTGAAAAAAGAAACGTGTTGTAGAAAGAAACCCATAAATTATGTTGGCTTTATGTGGGGCTCATCCAGTACTAGAGGCGCCCAATCGGCCGGGAAGCTCCATTCCCAAAAGGGGCACTCGCCTTTCCCTGCCCCTGCCGCCGGTTCCAGCCGAGGCCGCCCCGGGACGCCACTGGCGCGGCCCGTCGCGGCCGCCAGGGGGCGGTGTAGGCAGCCGCCCGCCTCACGCATGCGCCGTGCGCGCTCCGGCCTCTCGGAGGCTTCACCCGCGGCACGGGCACCGGGACGGGCCCCGCAAGAGCCCCAG